>JACWES010000166.1:0-10373 GCA_025688845.1 Cucumis hystrix
CTTAACAGTCATGCTCAATACAGTTAAATTTCCTTATCACATAAGCTCCCCATTTAACCTCGAACGACCATATTATCCAAATTTCACCCAAGGACAGTCAAACATATCACTACATCAGTCATCAACATAAATAACCCAACAGTCACAACATACGCTAGATAACAAGTCCACGTCAATCCATACATACATATATAAGTTTCATTCAGTCAAGCACAATATACGTTAAACTTTCAGTCCACACCCAAACAAACATCATAAACGTCATCCCTACTCAGTCCAGATATAACATTCAGTCCATATAGTCAATACATCTTAATTCTTGTTATTGAGTCCAATAGAAAGTCCCTTACCTTAAGGATTACTAAATTTTCCTTGATCGAACTGAGAACCACGAACAACCTAAACATTAAGATAAGTACGCAACATTTTCTCCAACAACATCATTCACTTAAAATCAACCCAAATGCGAAATTCACAACTTACCCAAATTCACGAACCAAGCTCCAATTAAATCCAATATTTGTTGTAAGCCCAAGGGAATTAGGCGTTACCTTCAACCTAAGATCGAACAACGGTCAACAATTAATCCAATCGATAACTCGAATTCGTTTTGAAACAACTAAATTCACAACTTTAATTTGTTACCAACAAAACCACTTTGACAATTTACCGTAAAACTAAAGCAACGGCACTCCACGGCGCACGGCTGTCAGTTCGCTGAACCTTACGTGTGGGTCGGTCGGCGGTCGACTTCCAATCCGCGGCTGGAAGATGGGGAGACGCGGGCTGGGTTCGTCCGACGGTCGGAACCGAGGAAGGCCCGCGGCTGGAAGGAGAGGAAACACTGCTGGAAGGAGAAAAACGCATGGCAGGTTTATTCGAACGGTCGAAACAGAGGATGGAAGCAGACCGCGTGCGGCTGGACTGGGCTTCGTCGGACAGTCGGGCGCGGATGAATCTTGACACGGCTGGGTTTCGCGAGCTGGGACGGACGGCGCGCGGTGAGACTTCACGAACCCGAAAGACGGCGAGCCCAGATCTACGACGCTGTCTGGTTCCGACCTCAGCACGACGAAAAATTGGGCGTCGGCGTGCGACTGGAACGAACGGCGGAGATGTGGCGACTTGGCTCGGGCTTCGTTGGAAAAGGGGAGGGGCGCGTTGGCTTCAAAACCGCGAACAAGATCGCGGCGGCTGGGCTTGCGTCCGTTTTCTGTAGATCGAGCGGCGCGGCCAAAGGGAGAAGTGGAGGTGGTTGGCGGCGGCTAGGGCTGGAGAAGGAAGAAGAAGAAGAAGAAAAGAAAGAAAAATGGAGGGGGGGGACTGTCGCACGCGTGAGGGAGAGAGGGGGAGAGAGAGAAATTTTGTTTTTTTTTCTTTATTGTTTTATTAATAATAATAATAATAATAATAATAATAATATTTAAATATTAAAAATAAAACCTTATTATTTTTTTTATTATTACCCTTTTTTTTTCTTGTTTTTTTTCTTTTCTTTTCTTTTCTTTAGGGCGTTACAATATGAGTTGGTAGAATATCAAATACTTGACTGGTTAAGTTGTGGAGTTCTACTACTAATGTTCTTTGAATGACTAAAACCATTTTTTGAGTATGTATATATATATATATATATATATTTTTTTTTTTTTTTTGGGGGGGGGGGGGGGGGGGAATATGAAATACTTGACTTGTTTAGTGTACGATGTGTTAATGTTCTATTATTATTTTTTAGAAACATTGGTACCTACCAATGTAAAAATAATTGACTACCTTTTTGTATGGTTAATTTTCATAAATATCACAAACAGTCAAAATGTTTACAATCCGTGGAACAAAATAAAAAAGTCCGTTAAATTGACCATTTTTTAAAATATTTCATATTTGTCTTTCCTTTTAATCGTATTTCTTCTCTCCCTCTTCTGCGATTTTTTCTCTCTGTCGTCTTTCTTCTCTTCTTCTGCCATTTTTCTTTCATTTTTTTTGTCAAACTGTTATTTGGTTCTAGATTGTGTACCAAATATAAAAGATCTATTTGAGTTTTTTTTCAAACCGTTGGTTGTTCAAGATCGTCTAGCAAATATAAAGGATCTTGAAAAAAAACGTCGTTTAGATTTGGCTCCCAAATCTAAACAATCGTATAAAAAATAAATCTAAACAATTGTATGCCAAATAATCTTTAAAAAATCATTTAGATTTGGATAGCCAAATTTAAACAATCGTGTACCAATTATAAATGATCCTATTTCAAATCTAAATGATTGCGTACCAAAAAATCTTGAAAAAAAATCATTGAGATTTAGCTACTCAAATTTAAACGATGAAATTTAAACGATCGTGTACCAAATATAAACGATTGTGTACAAAAAAATACTGAAAAAAATTGTTTAGATTTGGTAACCAAATTTAAACGATTAAATCTAAACGGTGATGTACCAAAAATAGCCAAATCTAAATGATCGTGTACCAAAGAATCTTGAAAATAATCGTTTAAATTTGGGCAGCCAATCTAAATGATCAAATCTAAATGAGCATGTAGAAAAGAATAGCTAAATCTAAACCATCGTTTCCTTAATATATTAGGTGCGTTGGATGCCAATTAATCACGATAAAATTTTGGTATTTTTCATTGTGGGCTTGTGGGTTTTTTCCGTTTTTGAAATTTTTCTGTATATAGAGTGTAAATATTTTAACGTTTTGTTATATTTTTTTAAAAACACATTTTTGTATTCACTACTACAAAACTGGCCATACTTGACGCGAGTATTTTTACGCATTTATGTAATTTAGGAGCATACTAAAAAAATTGACAATGAAGGGATAAACACTTCTTCAAATGATGCAATAAGAAAAGTTCTTGGTCCAGACTGGGGTCATATTAGAGCATTTGGATTTGGAGTCACCTCATCAAAGTTTTCTTTATTCACTAAAAAAGATAGCCATTATGCCAAACTCAAAGAAAAGTGTGAGAAGGTCAAGGTTGAAATGTCTCAAATGAGATCTTTAATATCTCACCTTCTTATATCACAAGTATAAAGTTTCAAGCATACTTTAACATATGTTTATATTCTTTATTTCTAATTGTTTAACTTGTATACATTATTTTTCTATTTTCTAACTTTACTGTAATGGAAATGACCAACTTTCTAACGCTATAAATAATCAAGTGATTAACAATGTTGCTACTAACCCGATTGGAACTTACCTCCGATAAGGTCTTTAATTTTTATTTCTAATACTTTATTTCTACTTGTTATAACTTGCTCATTATGCTTAATATTGCATTTTATATTGTCCTATTGGTATAGAGCATTAATAATAACAATGCTCTCCGCAAGTGCACATTGCTAGATTAAAGTGGTACAGAAGTGGCAATTTGACAAGCATGAGGTGGATTACATGACCACTAAGAGTGTTGGATGATTGATAGGAAAACATGTGGCTATATGGCCACTAAGCACACTAATGGGCATCTACATTATTATATTAATATTTATAATACTCCCCCGTAGATGTCCATTACATATATGAAATATGCCTCATTAAAACTTTACTAAGAAGAAACCCAATGGAAAAAAAGTCCTTGTGAAGGAAAAAGAGTACATATTTCATATATACTTATAAAAATAAAATTTGCACCCCCTCAAGGTAACATCACTTGAGATCTCTAAGTCGCCGCATTCCATGTTGTGCACCAATTTTTCAAAGCTTGCGGTAGGTAGTGATTTTGTAAATAAGTCTGCCAAGTTATCCTTTGAACAAATTTTTTGTACTGTGATGTCGCCATTTTCTTTACATGAGCATAGAAAATCTTTGGAGAGATGTGCTTTGTTCTATCACCTTTAGTATATAACCTCGTTTTATTTGAGCTATACAGGTCGTGTTGTCTTCGTATAATGTTGTTGGAGGAAGTTTACTAGAATGTGTTGAGTCATCGATCTTAACCATATATATTCTTGGCTAGCCTCATGAATTGCAAGAATTTTGGCATGATTTTAGAAGGTGGTTATTAGGGTCTGCTTTACTGATCGCCAAGATATAGCAGTTTCTTCATATGTGAATAGATAACCTGTTTGAGTTCTAGCTTTGTATGGATTAGATAAATATTCAGAATTTGCAAAACCAACTAGATTAAAATTTGATTTATTTGAATAAAATAATCTCATATCAATTATTCCTCGAAGATAACGAAGTATATGTTTATTTCCATTTCAATGCTTTTTTGTTGGAGAGGAACAGTATCTAGCTAATAAATTTACTGAAAATTGCAATATCTGTTCTAGTATTATTAGCAAGATAAATAAGTGCACCAATTGCACTAAAATATGGTACTTTTGGACTAAGGAGTTCTTCATGATCATCTCGAGGTCAAAATATCTTTTTTCACATTTAGTGAACGAACTTGCATTGGAATATTGAATGGATGTGTTTTATCCATATAAAATCTTTTCAAAACTTTTTCTGTATAAGTTGATCGATGAACAAACATCTCATCTACCAGATGTTCAATTTGTAAACCAAAGCAAAATTTTATTTTTCTGAGGTCTTTCATCTCGAATTCTTTCTTAAGATATTCTATTGTCTTTGAAAGCTCTTCAGAAGTTCCAATTACATTTAAATCATCAACATATACAGTTATAATAACAAATGTTGACTATGATTTCTTTATAAAAGCGCATGGACATATTGAATTATTTTGATATCCTTCTTTCAACAAATATTCACTTAGGTGATTGTACCACATTCGTCTTGATTGTTTCAATTTATATAATTAATAATCTCTGTAACTTTATTGAACACATTTTCCAAGAACTTTATTTATATGTTTTGGGTATCTTAAATCCTTCTGGGACTTTCATATAAATATCATTATCAAAAGATCCATATAAATATGTTGTGACTACATCCATAAGATGCATATCCACATTTTCATACACAGTCAGGTCGATTAAAAATCTTAATGTGATTGCATCTAGCACCGGAGAATATCTCTCCCCATAGTCAATATCATTTCTTTGTGAAAAACCTTGTGCAACTAATCTAGCTCTATATATTGTGATCTCATTATTTTCATTTCTTTTCTCACAAATAACTCATTTATATTCTACAGGTTTAACACCTTCTAGTGTTTGGACTACTGGTAAAAAAACCTGGCATTTGGAAAGTGAATTTAATTCTACGTCAATTGCTTTTTTCCACAATAACCAATCTTTTCTCTATCGACATTCTTCAACAGATTTTGGTTCATAATCCTCATTTTCGGATATAATATCAAGAACAACATTATAAGCAAAAATGTTATCAACAACTACTTTAGTTCAATTCCATATTTTTTCTGTCATTGCATAGTTTATCGAGATCTCATTATTATCCCCAGTTGTTTTATCTTCTTAGACATTTTTGTCATAAGTTAATTTTTGATTTCTTCTGGAACATCCACATCTTTAATCGAGTTATTGACTCGATTTATTTTCAAAGGATTTTTATCTTTGGAACCAACTGGTCTACCACGCTTCTGGCATGTTCCAGATTCATTAATGACAACATGTTGTGTAGGGATATCAATCTTTGCTGGGAAATTTGTAGCTGCTAAATGTGATTTAGTTACTTTCTTTTCATCTACAAATGCATATGGAAATTGATTTGCTATATTTTGCAAATGAATTATTTTCTTTTTCCAACTTTTAATTCCTCCCTCTAATGTTGGAAAATTTGTTTCATTAAAATGCTAATTAGCAAATCTTGCAGTAAATACATCACCCATCAGTGGTTCAAGATATTTAATAATTGATAGGGAATCAAAACCAACAGATATTCCTAGCCTCCTTTGAGGGCCCATCTTAGTATGTTGTGGTGGAACAATTGGAACATATATTGCACACCAAAAATTTTCTAATGAGAAATATTTGGCTCATGGCCATATGCTCATTGTAATGGCAAGTACTTGTGATAAACTACTGGCCTAATATGCACAAGTGACGCAACATGCAAAATAACATGTCCCTAGACAGATGTAGGGAGTTTAGCTCTCATAAGAAAGGGTCTATCAATTAATTGCAAATGTTTTATAAATGATTATGCTAAACCATTTTGTGTATGAGCATGAGCTACAAGATGTTCAACACTGATCCCAATAGACATACAATAATTATCAAATGTTTGGGATGTAAATTCATCAGCATTATCAAGTCAAATATTCTTAACTGTGTAATCAAGAAACTGTGCTCTTAACTTAATTATTTGAGCAAGTAATTTTGCAAATGCAATATTTTGACTTGATAATAAGCACACATGCGACCATCTGCTGGATGCGTCTATTAAGACCATAAAATACTTCAACGGTCCACTTGATGGGTTAATCGGTCTATAAATATCACTATGAATTTGTCCAAACAATGTAGGTGATTCGATTTTCACTTTAGCTGGTGATAGTCTAATTATTAATTTCCTTGGAGAGCAAGCATCACATGATAATTCATTAGATTGAAGAATCTTCTGGTTCTTTAATGGATGTCCAAGTGAATTTTCAATAATTCTTCTCATCATTATGGATCTTGGATGACCCAATCGATTGTGTCAAATTGCAAATATGTCTAAATTCGTGAGCTTCAGGTTCATTATTGTATATGTTTCAATTACTCTTATAAGAGTATAATATAATCCAAAAGATAAAGTATGCAACTTTTATAATATACGTTTTTTATTTGAGACAGTAGGTATAATATAAAAGTATTCTATCTCATTCTTTCTATTAGTCTCAATATGATAATCATTGCAACATGTATCTTTAAAACTAGATAGATTTCTCTTTGATTGACTAGAGAACAAAGCATTATCAATTGTGAATTTTGTTCCTCTAGGCAAAATAATAATTGCTTTTCCAAACCGTTCATTCAAGTTTGAAGAACCTGATATTGCATTGACTTTTGCTTCTAGTAGTGCCAGCATTGTCAGTTCGAAAATTTTTTTTCTTACTTGTCAATGTTGTGTGCGTAGTTGTCACATCCTACCTCGAGCACCTGCTTGCTCGTCCTGAGATGTGGGGTGATGTCAGCTGAAATTGTTTTCTTTCTAAACAACTTGAACTGACACATGACATGAACACTTGAAAAACTATTAAACAACGGAAGTTTTTTATTAAACTAAACATTTAAATTATATTTTGAAATCCATACTGCAGCCTATATGAAATCTTTATAAATGTATCATGGAAAATGATCAAAACATGAAGATATTAGTATTTGAACAATTACATTATTATTTTAAAAGAAAACAATGTCCTTGCATAATGAAAACTAAGTTGGCCTGGCAGTAGTAAGTTTAGCATACGGAGATTCACAATCTGTACTTGAAAATATAATTTTTTTTTTTTTTTGAAGAGTAAGTCGAAAAACTTAGTGAGCAATGATTTTAGAAAACAGGTTTTCATAAACATATAGTATAAAATTGAAACTTAAATACATTTATCAATAAATAGTCATAACATGAAACTTGAAACATTTCCACAGCTTTTCGAAGACAGTCCTTCAGAGCCACGGACAGTATTTACCCCTTCGTTCGAAGACGGAATAGTCAATGGGTAGCGACCCTCCTCTTTTAAGGCATAAAAATAAATCCTTACTAATGGCCCATAAACTATAGGCTCGTCAACTCTCATGAAATATTCGGGCATGGATAAAAACATTTGAAACATGAAACATTTCCTTGAAAGTTTTGAAACATTTCCTTGAATCATGAAATCATAACGTAGCTTTCGAAATATCATTACAGTAAACATTTATCGATAGCATAGCTTGAATAAAAACTTGAGATCAAGCTTAGCAAATAATTTTACGAGTTATAGCTTTTACAGTTTGAAAACATGTTTAATAAACACATTTAAAATATTTTGTTACTGATTGTCACTTGAATGTAGCCTTGGTCTTGAGATTCCTCTTAAGCTTCCTTGATCTGGAAAAGTTCAAATTTAATCCTTAATTAATTCCTTGAACATGAAAATATCCTAAACTTTCCTTAAAGTTCTAAAAAATATCAAGACAGCCCAAAACAACTCGAAAACAGCCCAACGATGCCCATTGACATGGTGAATGACGTTGGCCGCGTGCGCATGGCCTGGGGTTTGCCGCATGCTAACCTTGCAATGGGGTTGCCGGAAGCGTGCTTGCTGCCTACCCAATGCCTATCGCGTGCTTGGCGAGCGTGTTGCTTACCCTCTCTCACAAACTAGATTCAATTACTGAACTTTTAAGACCAATCAAGTAATTTTTCACGAGTAAGTTGTGAGAAATTCATTGCTGAAGTTAGCCTATTTATAGAGTTCCTTGCATGAGATTAAGTTGACACTTAATCTTGATTAGCCTCGCCTCTTAAGCCTGTGTTTACACCTTAGCAACTCCTTCACGTCCTCTTTGCCGCAAAATGCATGATAACATGGTTATGACACCTGGACTTACTTTTAACCAAAAGCCCTAATTATGCCACGTTTATGTCTTAAATGCATAGCTAACCTCCTTGGCCTTCTCGCATAAACTTGGCACATAACCTTTCAATGCCTAGCCTTCCTCTCCTAGCTAACCTCTTAATCACCTAGCCAAACGCCTAGGCAAGCCTTTCTTGTATCAAGCCTTTCTCGCGGGCATCCTTTCCCACCTTGCAAGCCTTCCTCGAGTGGACAACCTCTCATGGAAAGCCTCAAACGCCAAGATAACCTCTTTGGAGGTTATCTAGCCTAGGATTGCATCAACTTCAATCGCATGGCCCTCTTTGTGTTTGTCTTGCCGCCAAACAACAAGTATCAAATTGTAACGCCCTTAAAAAAAAAAAAAAAAAAAAAAAAAAGGGTTAATAATAAAATAATATTATTTTATTATTAAATATTATTATTAAATAATTATTTTTTTTCTTTTCTTTTTCTTTTTCTTTTTTTTTTTTTCTTTTTTTTTCTCTTTTCCCTTTCTTCTTCCTCCGCGTGCAGGCCCCCCCCCCCTCTATTTTTCTTCTTCTTCTTCTCCTTCCCTAAACCCTAGCCGCCGCCGCCGTTCGATCTCTGCCCTAGAAGCCCCGCCGGCGTAGCACGCCGCACTGCCTCCCCGCCCACGTCGTCGCGCGTAGGAGCCAACAGCCGACGAGCCGGCTTGTTCGCGAAGCCACCGCGCGCCTCTTTCCTCTTCCCTTCCGTTTCTCCTTCCGTTCCGACGAAGCCGCCGCGTCCCCTCTCCTCCCGTCCGACCGGCGAAGTCCAATCGCCCAGATCTGCACGCAATCGACCGTCCCAGCTGCAGCCTCGCCGTCGTGCGTCCGCAGCCTCAGCCAAACCCAGCCGAGCCCTTCCGTCCGGCGAAGCCTCATCGCACGCGCCCCAGCCGCCCAGATCTGCTTTTCCTTCCGTCCGACCGGCCAAAACCCAACCGAGCCTTGCCTCCACGCGCCGCCGTGCCTCCACGCGCCACCGTGACTCCATACGCCGCCGTGACTCCACGCGCCGCTGTGACTCCCCACGCCGCCGTCTCTCTCCGCCCAGCCGTGGACCTTTGGGTGATAGATTTGGGTAAGGATAAAGTGTGGGTTCCGTTGTACCTATCGTTAAATGATAATCGTTGAGCTTAATGTGCTAAAATTTTTGGAAGGTACATATTGAATCAAGGAATGAATCCTTGATGTTTCCAGAGGATTGAAGTGGAGTTCGATTTTCCATCGATTTGGGATTTGGTTTATTGGACTTAGTTCGATCGAAGAAGTCGCATAAGAGTGAGGTAAGGGACTTTCTACTGGACTCAATAAATGTTATTTGAATGTGTTGGCTGTATGTTTCGTGCTGTTATACTGCGGAGAAATAACGATTATGAGGTGTATGTTTGAATGTGGATTTGTGGTTGATAGTATGTTATGACTGGTTGAATATATATATATGTGCAAATGTAAGGGTGTGGAAATGTCTGGATATCGTAGATGTGATTATATAATGTGTGACTTGAATGAGTAGATTGTTGTGTAAATTGAATGCCTGGCAGACGACTATGAGGATGTATTGTGAACGAAAGAGAAATCATGGTCGTGCTATTTTAGATTGGAGTGGATGTCATGGTTGGTTTTGCTGTCGACTGATGTATTAACGTGTTTGTGACAGTCCTTGGGTTGAATTAGAATAAAAGTGGTTGTTTGAGGTTAAGGGGAAAGTTCACGTGATGAGGACGTTTGATTGAGTTGTAAATTGACTGTTAAGAATTATAGAATGGACTGAGGGGATAAATTATTAGTTTTCCTAGTGGATAGTTACCCTGCGGGTGCCCTTCGGGATCACCCCCTATATGTGCATCCTTCGGGAGCACTAGACTGATATGTGCATCCTTCGGGAGCACTAGACTGATATATGCATC
>JACWES010000168.1:7795-27301 GCA_025688845.1 Cucumis hystrix
TTAATCATGAGAGACCAATATACATATGAGTACAATAAACATATGAATATTTTAAACTAGGGCACAAACCCAATAAGTCTTCCACTTGTCCTAGTTTACTAACTTCATCGACCTAAAACTCTTTTAGGGGACCTTCATACACTTTAGCCGTGAAGGACTTTGTAAACCAAAGTAGTCATAATATGCTCAACAAGTATCGGGGTTACCACAACGTTACTACGATGTACAATCTTCCAGATAAGGTAGTACAATTTTACTTTACGCTTCTTCACACTACAGCTTTTTCACTTAGAGTGAATACTGATCCTGATGTAGACTTTCTAGCATCTTTATCAGTTTGGAATTCAGAATCAGTATATCCAGTAAGGATCAAATCCTTAGTTCCATACACGAGCATGTAGTCTTTTGTTCTTCTAAGATATTTTAGAATATTCTTAACGGCTGTCCATTGATCACGTCCAGGATTGGACTGATACCTATTGACTATCCCCACTGAGTAGCAAATGTCAGGTCTAGTACATAACATTGCATACATCAAACTCCCAACAGCGGAAGCATAGGGAATATTTCTCATATCCTCAACTTCTTGAGGTGTCTTAGAACATTGTTCCTTTGACAATTGAATTCCATATATGTACGGCAACAAACCCCTTTTAGAATTCTGCATCTTATATCTAGACAACATTTTGTTTATATAAGACGCTTGAGACATGGCTAATGTTCTGTTCTTGTAGATCCAAACAATTTGGATTTTGAGAACACATTGCGCATTTAAAATTTTTGAAATTTCTTAGCTAGCCATTTCTTGAGGTCAGATAAATACTCTACATCATTCATTGCTCCCTTTTTTGCAAGGCAATGGATCCTCTAAACCATCATCAACTATGATGATTTGATTTACGATAAAACCAAGTAATGTTCAGGCTAATGAACAACCCTCCCACTACTTTGAGGCTCTCTCAACTCTTGAAAAGGATGTGATTGACCAGATTTTCAAGTTTTTATCAACTACTTTAGTTGATGAACTAGGTATATCTGTTAACCTCTTTGGAAATTCTATTCAATTCTAATTTACTACGTGGTTTGATGATTACTGATGAGGTTTTCCTCAAGAATGTGAGATTTGTCAATACAAATTCCTTGATCCTTGAGGATCATAGAGAGAAGCTCATCATAGGGCGAACCATGTCCAACAAAGCTAAGTTTCTTCTTTTTGATACACTGTTCTACTTAAGCGTACTAGATGCAGAGAGTTATGACTAGATTCTGTGCTCTATCAAATAGTCTTGGAATCTTAAGTTCACATACTCTTCACCTCGATCTAATCGAAGTGTCTTTATAATTTTACCTAATTGATCCTCAATTTAGTCGTATATTCTGAACTTTTCAAGAGAATCATACTTGTGATGTATTAGGTAAACTTGACCAAATTTTGAATAAGCATCAAGTAAACTGATGAAATATTCATGTCCTCCCCGCGCTTTGACATTCATTGGTCCATATAGGTCCGAACGTACGAGCTTTAAGGGTACTTGTGTTCTTAGACCTTTTCCAGTAAAAGATCTCTTGGTCATTTTTCCTTTAAGACAAGATTCACATTAAGAGAGTTATCTTCTAACTGATTTAGAAGTCCACTCTTAACTAATCTCCCAATCACATTGAGAATTATGTGACCAAATCTTAATACCATAAATAGGTGTTAGAAGAAACCAATTGTCTTTTATACTAAACAATTAGATATTAAAGACAAATTTTGCTTTAGTTAGTCTTAACTTATATAAGTTGTTCATAAGTAGAACAAATTTGAATATATTATCTAGAAAAGGTGAACACTTCATAATTTCAAAATATATTCAATACATTTGTTCCAAAATACAAGAGATAGATACTAAATTTCTCAACTGTTTGAGAAGCATACATAATATCTTTAAGGTAGTATGATATATCTATCAACAAAAAACAACTTCAAGTCTCCCAGTGCTTCAGCCGAGACTACCACTCCCGTTCCAACCTTGAGAGTAATCTCGTGTTCTGCAAGCCTCTTCCAAGAACTAGTTTCCTGAAATGAGAAGCAAATATGATTAGTGGCTCCTGAATCTAGTATCCAGGTTGAAGTATCATATTCAACTAAGCATGTTTCAACAACTAGTAAATCACATTTACCTTGTGCTGCTTTCTCTGCTTTCTTCTCAGCAAGGTATTTTGGGCAGTTCCTTAACCAGTGCCCATTCTGGCCACAATGGTAACACTTACCTTTTTCTGCAGCTTTCTTTCCCTTGTTCGTCTTGGGAGTCTTCCCCTTTCCCTTCTTCTTCATTTGAGATTCAGGATTAGAAGGTCCACTCTTTCTTTTAGAGGACGATCCTTTCGAAAAGCTCCTTTTTATGGTAGCAACATTTGCTTCCACTTGTTTTCCCTTACCCAAAGTAAGAGTTTGGAACCTTTCAAGCTCATTTAGAAGGGTTGTCAAGTTAAACTCTATCTTGTTTAAAGACGCATTTGTCTGAAATGGAATGAAGCTCTTCGGAAGAGACTCTAAGATAAAGCTAACTTGATTAACCTCTTCGATGGGACCACCATTTACTTCGGCGATGTTGAAATGCATCATCATGTCAAGAACATGTTCTCTAACAGAGGTCCCTTCCTTCATACGCTTAGTGTAAATGTATTTGACTGCCTCGTGTCTTAAGGACCATTCTGGTTGTCCAAACATTTCCTTTAATGAATCCATAATCTCTTTAGCTGTAGCTAAGGATTCATGTTTCTTTGCCAAAACATCAGACATGCTGGCAAGAATATATACACGAGCCTTTTCATTTGCTTTTACCCATCGATCATATGCTTCCCGACCAGTTCGGTTAGCATTAGAGGCAGGGATTTGAGGACATTCCTCAGTTAAGACAAATCTTAAATCGTCAACCACTAGTATTGTGTTAAGATTTGATTTCCATGCCGCATAGTTATCGCCATTAAGTTTTTCGGAAGCTAAAAGTTGAACTATGGAGCTATTCATGCTGAAAAATAAACATATTCATTTTAGAAACTATAATCACTAAAGAAGCCAATCGTTTAGCAAATACTGATAATGTACCCATCATTATAGTTTTGCAACGATATTCCAAAGGTTTAGAATAACCCCCACCGAAGGGTAGTCGATTATTCCTCCTTTGAACCAAGACAATCTTGACCAGATGCTAACTCCTGAATATCTCATATTCCTATAGCATTTAGTTATCGCTATTTCGGTCAAAAATATACTAACAACTTAGTAATTTTGTAAGTGTAACCCTCCATTTTCGAATCTCGGAGATCAGAATCATTATGCTCCCAAAGGGGAAAGGCAACATGAAAACTAATCAAGGAGACCCTATCCACATTTAGAGTTCACGGTGTTCCGAAGCTTATAACATAGCCTTCCGAGGGGAACGTCGCTCCAGGGCAGACAAGCAGGCGTATTATAAGAATCTCACGATGTGACCCAATGGAAGAGACTGTGGGATTTGTTGTCACATATCCCTCACCCACTTACTATGAACTACTTCCCCTATTCACCTTGATATTGATCCATGCAAACACTCTCCGAAGGGAGTCCGCTCCTATGCACGGCGCAAAGCTCTGCATGGACCTCACTGTGTGAACTCTTAGGGACGCTAGAGGTTAAAAGTACACTACTTCTCTCTAGCTGAAGTGTTCTATAATGGTTTTAAGGGCATTTAACTACTTTAGGATTTTATTCAGGCTAACTTAAACAAATCCTAAGTCTAGGTGAAACATCCGAGCATAACCATTATATCGGATTTTAACCTACGATGTCTAGGTGATAAACTAGTTTTATTACCTCACATCTTTCACACATGCTCATAAAACTAGGTTAACTAGACTCAAGAACTGATTACGATCTCCAGGTAGAAGGTGTTCCGTAAACCGTCAACTTAAAAACCTTCAAACCTTAGTCATCTTATCTGACTTGTTGACAAGATCTAATCAGGTGAGCCTCTTATAACCAGTTTTATAAGATATCGACCTAATTCTACAAATAAGGTAGATATTTTTAACCTAGGTGAGCATGCAAGTTATCTTTGTTATAGATTTTAAAAGTCTAATTTTATAACACTTATAAAAGAACTAGGATAAACTATAACAAACCACTAACCAACAAACAATATATAACAATTATATAAAGAAATTAATTAATATAGATTTAAATTTATTTAACTTTTAATTAAATCATATTTAATTAAGTTAAATAATTAATTAAATAATTAATTTCATTAAATCACATTTAATTAAAATTAATATAATTAATTAAACAATTAATTAATCAAAATTAATTAATTTTTCCATATTAATTAATCAACATGCATAATATACATTATAACAATTATAACATAATTTCAATGCATGAACATGTTAACCTATGGTGGAATTTTAAATCTATATGGCATACTTTATGCACATACAAATTAAAAGAATAATTAAAACATACATCATATGCATAATTAATTAAACATCTTAAAATGGAATGGTTTTGGCTCCTAAATTAAACTATGAACTAAATTATTACAATAATAATTGATGAAGTACATTAGAGCTCCCGAACAACTCGAACCGGCTGGAAAATTTTCAAAAATCCACTGAACCGGCCCAAAATTCATTGAACCGACCCAAGAACCCAACATTTGGGCTGAACCGGCCCAAAATCACACCAGCCGCGCGCGGGTCGCAGAAAACCGGTCAAACCCGAGTCAGCAGACGTGGACCGGATCGGATCCGGATGGAAAGGGGGCGAGCGGGCTTGGGCCGTGGGCCGCGGGCAGCGCGTGAAGCGGATCGGATGGACGCAAGGCGGGCGGGCGGGCGCGGAGTTGGGCCAAGGGTGGGGCGGGCGGACCGGGTCGGACGTGGGAGGGCTCCATGCGTGGCCGCGCGACGTCTCGCCACGTGGCGGATTCTGGGCACGCGCGAGAAGCGGGTCACGATCTGGTGTCCGGGTCGGGTCTGCGGGTCTGTCCTTCTTATTTTCTCCTATTTTTCAGCTTTTCTCTCTCTCGGTTGATGAAATTACATCCTAATTTCAACTCTAATGACTCCATAAAATTACAGACTCTTTGAAATAATAAATTAAGCCACAAAATGGCTAATTACAATAATTATTACAAACAACAAGCTTAATTTAATTTGCCAAAACCATAATATATCCATTTTAGTTCAACACATAATTTATCTAATAAATTGACAAAATCCCACCATATGCAATTGAGTAAAACTAAGCATGCTCTGATACCACATGATGGAAACGGTAGACATGCGCAGCGGAATTAGGATCAAAATTTACTCTAATTACAACTAAACACTTTAGTGGTAAACATGCATCACAACCCTAAAAAGAAACAAAATAGGGTTAATAGAAAAACTCACCCTTGATGCTTTTCTATTATCGTAATCTTCTCACGTGCTCTTCACGATTTCCTTACGAAATCAAAACCGGGACTACCACTAGTGTTGACCCGCTAATCTCCGGACTTAGAACCGAGTTGTGGGACTCGATCGGTAGAGAAAAATAGAGAGAGAGAGATGGATTTAGGAGGAAGAATTTGTGGAGAGAACTTTTGGAGAGTAAAAGGAAATTGGTTTGATTTTGCAATTCCAAATTACAAAATCAATTTTTTCAACAAAAAAACCAACCTTTTATTTTATTTCCAATCCATTCCTTTTATAAGCAAACTACATGCAAAATTTGCATGTAGTGAGCTTCCACTCTCCAATCTTGGCATATTACCAAGTAGGTGTCTCACATGCATGAAGCCATTTGTTATTTACATGCAATATTCTTCCAAGGGTAAAATGGTAATTTGACATTTAAAAAGTCAAAAGTCAACATTTTGACTTTTTACCATTTTATCCGTCTTGACTAATTTCAATCTCCCGAGTATGAATCCGCATTCATTTTTCAAAAATTCAAATCATATTTGAATATAAAGTCGGTCAAAGTTTTATTTTTCAAAGTCAAAAGTCAACATTTTGACTTTTTATATCTTTGACCTTTTCCATCAATTTCGAGCTTCCAAATATGATTCCATATTAATATTTAAATCATATTTAAACATGAAGCTCTACTTAAGTTATAACCGATGACTATATCAAATATATTTATCGGTTTCTCTCTCTTTACCTATTTTGAACAATTCAAATTATTTCATCATATGAGCTAGCGGGGGAACCTAATGGACCTATAGATCATGGGCTCCAACGATCTGAGATTAACTGACTAAACTTTTTAGACCGAGTTAATCAACCTTCGTTAACTAACGGGTCATTCCACTAGAGTCCCGTAGTTGCACTCCCCTCACTATAGATATATTTGTGTCCATGTGATATGACCATGATAAGTAAGCTAATCCTTCACAGGTTGTTCATAATCTCGGCTGGGTCAAAGTACCGTTTTACCCCCGAGAATATATCTTTTCTCCTTAAGTCCCACTGATCCACTATTGAACAATTGGTTTAAGGTCCAACCTTTAAACCGAATCCCTCTCGGGCCAATGAGAGGGTGGGGCCCCTTGTTCAAGACCTGGATTCAGTCCTTAAGGGAACAACCTATCTACTAACCCTAGAGTGGGTAGGAGTGAATTCCGTCTTGCACCCTATGTCCCTAGCTATCCACCCGATCTTACCCCTGAAATGGAAGGCTTATTGGGCCAGCGCCATTGAGCTGCCCTCATCTATACAGATCTAAGGATAATTTCGTGTGAACAGAAGTTCATAGTTAGCTCAGGATTAAGATTACGTTACATTGGATATCTATAAACGAAATAGTCAGTTTTACAAAGTTAATGGTGTTATAACTTAAAAGTGACTATCTCATGGTTCCAGTCTTATGTAAACTCTTTACATAAGATGCCCCCACTTCCATGTCTCTACATGAACAATTTAGGATCACTTCGTTTGTACTAACTACAAAATGGGCTGCATCAATAGTATCTCCCGAATAAGGCGCCCAACCGTATTCGTATACTATAGACTATTTAGGCTATTTACTCGAACTTGATCCACGTTTATGTCTCTACATAAAGTTCAAGTTTACATAACAATAGCCTTGGGACCTTAGTTTATTGGCTTTAAAATTATAGTATTAATAACGACTTATTGAATAGAATATGATTACAAACTACGAGTTTTAGGACATAAATTCCAACACTTTCAACTACTATAATAAATGAAACCACATAACATGAAAGAAATACATAATTTCGTAATAAACATTTAATTTTATGATTGTTGAGTTGTCTAAATAACTCTTCAACTTCCAAGCATTGTGATAAGACAATCCTAATCCTCAATCCAAAGATCCAAGCTATTAACATAGCAAGAACCTTTGAAATAAGACATTAATACCTCCTTATAGTAATTTAGATCAACTAAGAGAAAGTTAGGATTAAATTACCTCTTAGATCAAAGATCTAGAAGCAAGATTTGGAAATCCTGTTCTAAGTTGAGTCACTCCATAATCAAACTTGATCAAGGTTAGATTGAATGGCTCGCATACATTCTATAACAAGAATTGCAAATTAAGAAAAAACTCTCAACATGAGATTTCAAATTGCATTCATCAAAAGTTTTCTTCTTACAAATGGAAGATTGAAGGTATTACATAGCCTTGTAGAGATTTTATCCTAATTACTGAAAATACAAAAAAGTCAAAAGAAAACATTAATCAAGCTTTCTAGTTTTTAACAACTTTCTTCCAACCACCATCTTTAATACTAACCTATTAATGGGAGTTACCCTAACTTGTCAAATTAAAACATATGGAAATACAATAAAAAAATGTGATATTAAGTCAATCATGAGGTCTTCTAATTGTTGGCTTCATAGAAGCTTAATGTCTACCTGATAGTCCACTTCAACTGAGAAAAAATTTACATTCAATACTTCAAATGGTCCTTCATCTCTTGTCTCAGTATGTGGCATATAAAATTGACGATGAACCGCCCCTATCCATTCTTGTAGATAAAGAATGAATGATTGGTTAATCTTTGATGCCTTTGATCTTGTAATTGGTCTGTATGGAACATCATTATTCTTATCAAATTGCATCTCTTCAACTTCTTCCTTTGATTCAATTTTGATTTGTTGATTCATATCAGAGCATGCAAGGAACATAGATGAAAGTACTTGGTAATGGAATCTCGTAGCTCGAAAGACTTAAGACCAAGCCAAAACCAAGAAACTGTTAAAGGACCACTTCTGACCCCAAGATAATAAATGAGTCTAAGAAAAAACTGTTCACCTCTTTTTGGGATCTCCACCAAAAGATCTTAAACTCGTTTTATTTTCTTTGCAAGGAATTCATTTTATGTGGTTTCTGACATTGACCAAACATTCGTCACTCTTTACAAGCATTGGCCACCTTTTATATCATTTTAGTTTGCACCTTAGTACTTGATACAAATCAAGCAACCAAAATTGCATCATACAAGGAAGTTGAAGAGATGCAATGCTTGGAAGTTGAAGAGTTATTTAGGAAACTCAATCATAAAATTAAATGTTTATTAAGAAATTATGTATTAATTTAATTTTATGTGTTTTCATTTATTATAGTAGTTGAAAGGGTAAAAAATTAAATGTTGTGACCTTTCATTTAATATTGTAATTAGTATAAAGAGTTGTAATTAGCACATTTAAAATAAGAATTTGGATGAATGAAATCTGTAAATTTGTGGAATTTTGTTTTGTGTGTTCTTGTGATAGAATGTATGAATATTTTGAGCATTCAAGTGATAATTGATATGTCTTGCCTGTGGAGTGCTTTGAAGATCGAGGATTGATGGGAGTTTCTAACTTTGTCCGATCCTTTGTTTCTTAGATTAACTCAGTAACTTGGATCTAGCCTATCTTAAGGGTTGAAATCAAATTGGTTTTGGGGCTGTTGGGGTTGTCTTCTTCTGAGTCGTGTGGTTTAACATGGTTCTTAGATCCAATGCTCAAGGGTTTCATATCAGTACTCCCCCAATGAGCTCGCCTCCCGACCTATACTTTCTATAAATGTTGAAGGAAGTACATGGAACTTACACGGAATCCTTGGTTATGGAATCTTATCACTGGAAAGGTTTAAGACCAAGAAAAAACAAAGAAACCAGTAAAGGACCACTTTTGACCCCAAAATAAAAATTGAGTATGGGGCAAAGTCGTTGACCTTTTTTTGGGACAGGCACCAAAAGTTCTTAAACTTGTCCCACTTTCTTGGCAAAGAATGCATTTTTGGTTGTTTCTAACACCGACCACACGTTCGCCACTCAGTGGAAGCATTGACCAAATTTTCGATCATTTTGGTCCGCACCTTAGTACTACCCCAATGAGCTCACTTCCTGACCTATACTTTGGTTAAATATGAAAGGGAGCATGCAAGGAATATAGACGAAAGTCCTTGGTCATGGTTCGTATCTGGAAAGGCTTAAGACAAAGACAAAACAGCGAAACCCTTAAAGGACTACTTTTGATCTCAAAATAAAAACTAAGTTGGGGTCATGATCGTTGAATTTTTTTGGGACCGGCGTCAAAAGTTCATGAACTTGTCTTATTTTTTTATGGGGAATGCATTTTTAGTTGTTTCTGACAACGATCAAACTTGGTCAATTTTTGGAAGCAATGGCCACCTTTTTTATCGATTTTGTCCACATCTTAGTACTTTCCCAATGAGCTCCCTTCCTGACCTATAATTTGGGTAAATGTGGAAGAGAGCATGCAAGGAATGTACACGGAAGTTCTTGGTCATGGAATCTCTTAGCTGGAAAGGCTTAAGACCAAGAAAAAAGAACGATAATGTTAAAGGACCACTTTTAACCCAAAAATAAAAGTTGAGTCCGAGGCATGGTCGTTGATCTTTTTTTGGACCGACAACAAAAGTTCTTAAACTTGTCCCATTTTCTTTACAAGGAATGCATTTTCTGTGGTTTTTTACACTGGCCAAACGTTTACCACTCTTTGGAAGCATTGGCTGTCTTTTGGATCATTTTGGTCCACACCTTAGGACTCACCCAATGAGCTTTTTCTCAACCTATACATTGGATAAATGTGGAAGGAAGCATGCAAGGAATATAGAAGGAAGTCCTTAGTCATCGAATCACGTAGCTGGAAAGGCTTAAGACCAAGACCAAACAAAGAAACTGTAGAAGGACTACTTCTGACCCCAGAAAGAAGAAGTTGAACCTTGTTGGACATGGTTCGCTCTATGATGAGCTTCACTCAATTGCCTAATTCCTTTTGGGGATGTGCACTGGAATCTGTTGTCCATATTTTGAATAACGTTTCCTCTAAAAGTGTTTCTGAAACATCTTATGAACTTTTGAAAGGACATAAAAGTAGTTTACATCACTTTAGAATTTGGAGATGTCTAACACATGTGTTAGTTCAAAATCCTAAAAAATTGGAACGCCGTTCAAGATTGTGCCTATTTATAGGTTACCTAAAAGAAACTAAAGGTGGTTTGTTTTATGATCCTCAAGAAAACAAGGTATTTGTATCGATAAATGTCACATTCTTAGAGGAATACCACATTAAGGATCATCAACCGCGCAGTAAACTAATATTAAGTGAAATTTCTAAAAATGCTACAAACATACCTAGTTCATCAACTAAAGTAGTTGATAAAACTAGAAAATCTGGTCAATCATATCCTTCTCAATGGTTGAGAGAGTCTCGACGTAGTGGGAGGGTCGTTCACCAGTCTGATCACTATTTGGGTTTAACTGAAACTCAACTCATCATACCCGATGATGGCACTGAGGATCAATTAACCTATAAACAGGTAATGAATGATGTAGATCGTGACCAATGGATTAAAGTCATGGACCTCAAATTGGAGTCTATGTACTTCAATTATGCCTGGACTCTAGTAGATCAACCAAATGATGTAAAACCTATTGGTTGTAAATGGATCTACAAGAGAGAAAAAGATCAAGCCGGTAAAGTATTGACTTTTAAGGCTCGACTTGTGGCAAAAGGTTATAGACAAAGAGAGGGAGTAGACTATGAAGAAAATTTCTCTCGTGTTGCTATGCTCAAGTCGATTAGAATAGTCTTGTCCATTACCACTTTTATGATTATGAAATTTGGAAGATGGATGTCATGACAGCATTTCTGAATGGTAATTTGGAGATAAGTGTCTATATGACTCAACCAAAGGAGAAGTTTACAAAACATGGTCAAGAACAAAAGGTCTGTAAGCTTCTAAAATCCATTTATGGTTTAAAGCAAGCATCTAGATCTTGGAACATAAGATTTGATACTGCGATAAAATCTTATTGAAGGGATAAAAGCCCTATCGTAGCGAAAGGTTCTACAATACCATTACTCAATTTAATTTGGAAATCCTAAAATACCCGTACATTGGCAAAGGTTCTAAGCATGCTTTTTATTTAAATTTATTTAAAAGATACAGAAAACTTACTTTCGTTGCATCTCTGAATTTACAAACTACCAAATTGGGGACACCATCCGTCGAAAACCTTCATATCCTCTAGGATGAGATTGGTTTGTGGGAACCAATTGCGATGAGAAAAAGTTTAGAGGTAGTTGAGAGAAACTCTTCTCTTTTTACAGAGCAAAAGCCTTGACTTTTTTTTCTTGATCAATTCTTAAAAGAAAACTATTTTATTCTAGATATTTATATCTCTCTTTCCTTCATGGAATAAGAAAAGGAGTAGGAGAGAATCATGGGATTATCAAATCTACTAATTAATTAACAATTAATCAATTAGTTAATAATTAATTAAATCATATTTAATTAATATTTCATTCAAATCTTATTTGAATGAATATCTCTCCAATATCTTATAGATTTATATTAATATAATTAATTAAATCATATTTAATTGATATTTCATTCAAATCTTATTTGAATGAATCTATCACTAATATCTTATAGATTTATATTAATATAATTAATTAAATCATATTTAATTAATATTTCATTCAAATCTTATTTGAATGAATATCTCTGCAATATCTTATACATTTAATTAAATCAAATTTAATTAAATAAAACTAAACTATTAATTAATAACTATATTAAATATCTTATATTTAACTTAAATTAAATTTGATTCATATTCAAATATAAGTTTCTCTCCTAACCAATAATTTTAGTATGAATCCAATTCACATTAAATTAATATTTGAACTCATTCAAATATTTTATCTCTCATAAATTAATTTTGGATAATTAATTTTGAATCATATCCAAAATTAAATTTGTATAATAAAGTTTGATAAACTTTATATTATAATGTATCACTATACATTAAACTAATTCCCAAAGTAAATTTGAACATTTCAACTTACAACCAATATAAATAAATCTCATTACCCTTTACGAGCTAGGAAGGGGACCTAATGGACCTACAGATCAGAAGCTACAACGATATGAGATTAATAGGCTAAACTCATTTACCACATTAATCAATATTTGTTAACTGTGTGTACACTCCACTAAAGACTCATACCTAAACTCTTCTCACTGTAGATATACTTCTGTGTCCACGGATATAGACCAATAACAGTAAGTTAGTCCTTCACGAGTGTTCGTAACACCAGCTGGTCAATTTACCGTTTTACCCATGGGTTACCTCTAATCCTTAGATACCAGTGCTCTTTTAATGAACAACTTGTTTATGGTCTTACCAATAAACAGAAACCCCTCTCGTGCCATAGAGAGGGTAGGGCCTTTTGTTCAAGATCTGGAGACACCAATTAAGGGAACACTCATCTACTTACCCTAAAGTAGGGAATAAGTGAATTTCATCTTGTGTAATTATGTTCCAAGCTTCTCACTCGGTTTTGTCTCCAAAATGATAAGCTTATTGAGTCGACGATCTGGCCACTCTCACTCATACAAATCAACAGACAATCCCTCGCGAACAGGAGTTCATAATACACTCAGGATTAAGACTAAGTTACGTAGGTCATCCTAGTGAAATAGAAACCTAAATAGTTAACGGAGTTACATCTAGTGGTTACTATTTCGTGGTCAGGTCTTATGCAAACTCATTGCATAGGATACCCTCACTCACATTTCAACTACACGAGTGCGTTGGATCATTGCGTTTGTATCAAATACAAAGTCAGTCGTACCCATAACGTTGCCAGGATAAGGTACCTAGCCTTATCCCTATACTATAGACCCTTTAAGCTGATCTTGAACATTTATCCCTGTATGTCTCTACACACTGTTCAAAACCCATTCAATAGCTTAGGATGTTAGTTTATTAGATTTGGGTTATAAGACAAAACTAATAATTTAATCAATAACATTTATTACAATAATAACACATTATTAATAACGGTCAATGGGTTATATTGGCCTTTCATCCCCCTTTCTGGTCTTAATACTGGCTCGGTATCGGCTTTTCCTTTATTCTTGATTTAGGGGTCGGACTTCTCTTCCTAAAGGGAATCTCATTCCCCTTTCTTCTTCCTAAAGTTTCTTCTTCCTAAAGGGGCCGAAGGACGTAATGGCCGGCAAGGAGAGTTTCCGTATTTAGGAAGCGGATTTCCCTTGAAGCTTTCCCGCTTTCCCGCTTTCTAGCTCTAGCTCGGTACTTCGGACTATTTTAGCTCGGCTCCTTACTCCTAATGTCAGCTAGGAGATTTCCTCTTGCTATGGTTCCGAGGGAGTTGTCCGCTTTCCGGATTGGAGATTTCCCTTGAAGCTTTCCCGCTTTCTAGCTCGGTACTGCTTCGAAGCGAAGGTTCAGCTTCATTCCTAGGGCATGTCCTCCGGACTATTCGCTATGATAAAAAAGAAGCGTCTTAACTCAAACCTTTGTTCATTGATTCAGTCTGGCACAAGACCCCTTTATTTATGGATGTTCATTGATTCTTTGAATTGTTCTTTATCCATATCATCCATATCTTAATGAAAGGGAGTTCTCGCTTTTAGTTCGCCCGTGTCCCAGAACTGATTATTTACGGATTTTGCTTATTCATCTTACTCATTCATCAGATAGAAAAATAATAGTGTTGTGCTTAAAAGCGAATCAACTAAAGCGCTAGTTCTGAAACTTCCCCAACTAAAGCTGAAAGAAGATGCCTCAGCAGCCATATCGTCTAGCCCATGAGCCTACTAAAAAGAGGGTGCCGAGACAGATTCCTATCCTCTTTACCGAAAGGGATCCATTCTTCGTCCTTGAGTTGCTTTCATTGGTCAAGTAATTCTCTATCGAGAAATTTCTCCCTTTTTATGATGAGGAAATCCTATTATCAATCTGACTATCCTCATGCCATCCTTCTTCTTTCTCCGAATCGGTTCCCTCTCTCAGTCAATCTCGCCATCTTCAGAGTCAAGTAATTCGCTATCGGAACTTAGACAGCTCCGTCTTCCTTAACTATGGAACCCACTTCAGACTATCATCATACTCGGAGAATGGGGAGCTTCCAGTCTCCTCATTCACGCAATTCCACCTCTCACCTCAGCTTGCGGAGATTCTGACGAGTTTTAAGACATAAATCCCAACACTTATGGCTTTAAATAGAATGTTGATGAACCTTGTGTTTACAAAAGGATTATAAATTTGATTGTAGCACTCTTAGTTCTATATGTCGATGATATAGTACTCATTGAAAATAATGTGAAGAATCTTAACGATATCAAGGAATGGCTATGTACGCAATTTGAAATGAAAGATTTGGGAGATGCACAATGTGTTCAAGAAATCCGAATTATTCGGAACCGTAAAAACAAAACACTAGCTATGTCTCAAGCATCTTATGTAGGCAAAATGTTGTCAAGATATAAGATGCAGAATTCCAAACTGACATTTGCTACACAGTAGGGATGATCAGTAGGTATCAGTCCAATCCCAAACTGTTGAGATTTATGTCCTAAAACTCATAGATTGTAAATATAATCCATTGATCGTTATTAATAAAGTGTTATTATTGTAATAATTGTTATTTTATTAAATTATAAGCTTTGTTGTTTAACATCCTAAGTTGTTTAATGAGTCTTGAACAGAATGTAGAGGCATACAAGGATCAATGTTCAAGATCAGCTTAAAGGGTCTATAGTATAGGGATAAGGCTAGGTACCTTATCCTCATAACACTATGAATATGGCTCACTTTGACATGCGAGTGAGGGTATCCTATGCAATGAGTTTGCATAAGACTGGACCGCGAAATAGTAACCACTAGATGTAACTCAGTTAACTAGTTAGGTTTCTATTTCACTAAGATGACCTACGTAACTTAGTCTTAATCCTGAGTGTGTTATGAACTCCTGTTCACGAGGGATTGTCCTTTGATTTATACGGGTGAGAGTGGACAGATTGCCTACTCAATAAGCTTATCATTTTGGGGACAAGACCGAGTGGGGAGTCGGGAACGTAATTACACAAGATGGAATTCACTCTTTCCCTACTTTAGGGTAAGTAAATGGGTGTTCCCTTAAATGGTGTCTCTAGGTCTTAAACAAATGGCCCTACCCTCTCTATGGCACTAGCGGGGTTTCTGTTTATTGGTAGGATCATAAACAGGTTGTTCATTGGAGGAGCACTGGTATTTAAGGATTAGAGGTAACCCAGGGGTAAAACGGTAAATTGACCTAGCTGGTGTTATGAACACTCGTGAATGACTAACTTACTATTATTGGTTTATATTTGTGGACACATAAATTTATCTATAGTGAGAAGAGTTCAGTTGTGAGTCTTTAGTGGAGTGTACACACAGTTAATGAATATTGATTAATGTGGTTAATGAGTTTAGCCAATTAATCTCAGATCGTTGTAGCTTCTGATATGTAGGTCCATTAGGTCCTCTTCCTAGCTTGTAAAGGGCAATGAGATTTATTTATATTGGTTGTAATTTGAAATGTTCAAATTTACTTTGGGAATTAGTTTAATGTATAGTGATACATTATAATATAAAGTTTGTGAAACTTTATTGTATAGAATTAATTTTGGATATGATTCAAAATTAATTTATGCGAGATTAAATATTCGAATGAGTTCAAATATTAATTTAATGTGAATTGAATTCATATTAAAATTATTGATGATGAGAGAAACTTATATTTGAATATGATTCAAATTTAATTTAAGTTAAATATAAGATATTTAACTTAGGTATTAATTAATTGGAGAATTAATTAACAATTTAGTTTTATTTAATTATATTTGATTTAATTAAATTTATAAAATAATATTGCAGATATATTCATTCAAATAAGATTTGAATGAAATATTAATTAAATATAATTTAATTAATTATATTAATATAAATCTATAAGATATTAGAGAGATATTTATTCAAATAAGATTTGAATGGTTCTCTCCTACTCCTTTTCCCATACCAAGAAGGAAAGAGAATTATAAATATCTAGAAGAAAACAGTTTTCTTTAACGAAATTCATCAAGAGAAAAGCCAAGGCGTTTTCTATCTGCAAAAAGAAAATGTTTTCTCTAAAATATCTCTAAATATTTTCCTATCCCAATTGGTTCCCACAAACCAATCTCATCCCAGAGGATAGGAAGGTCTCCGACGGGTGGTGTCCCCAATTCGGTGATTTGTAGATTCAGAGACGTCATCGAAAGTAAGATCTCTGTATCATTTAATTTAAAAGCATGCTTAGTTTTTATTTAGAATTTTCATTCTAAAATTTTTGCCAATGTACTGGTATTTTAAGATTTCCAAATTAATTTGAGTAACGGTTCTTTAAATTCTTTCGCTGTTATAGGGTTTTTATCCCTTCAATTGGTATCAGAGCCATCTCAAATTTTAATTGGGAATTTTAAAATTTGCATTGATTTAGGTGGGATTTATTTTTGCATTATGAATGTGGTTTGCAAAATAGATGTTTTCGATTTTGGCACCTTAGATTACAGTTTTTCATTAATTTGATTAATGTAAGGGCCCATTGTTTTGGGCATTTTAATTCTGTAATCAAGTATGTAAGTCTGTGTCGTTCGATGGGATTCGATGACAAGAGTTGCTGGGAAAACGGAAACAGACATATACAATGTACGTGATTTTTAGAATCATTGTTGACGATTTGGTGCAGTGGCTGAAGTACCACCTTGGAAGAAGATGGTCTTGAGTTTGAATCTTGCTGCCTTGTTTTTCTTCGATTCTTCCATTTTCTTTTGTTTTCATTAATTTTTAGGGATGCCAAATTCGGTATATTTTGCTATTTAATCTATTATTATGTTTGATTAAATTAATTATGTAAATAATGTATGTCATATAATTTAAAATCCCACCTTAGGATTATAATTATCATGGATCATTCTTAAATATAAAAGTTATATTTTAGTTGCATGATTTTCTAAGCATGTTCATGCATTTTTATATATTATAAATGTTATAATATTTAGTATTAATGCATGATTTTGAATTTCATGAGTTATTTAAAGTATTTTGATATTTTAAATATATGAAATTGGATAAGGATGACGCATGACATTACTTAGTTAAATATAATTTGTTATATTTAAATTAATGTCTTCTGGATGCTTGATTTATTTATATGTTTTTTTTAATATAAATGTTATATTAATTAAGATAAAAACGAAATTTGCATTGAGCATATTACATCCATAGATTAATATAATTGTTATAATTAATATAATATTTTACATGTTGTATGGTTTATTTTTTTTATTAATTTTTTTTAATTAATTAAACCATAGTATACATATTATAGAACTAATTAAGTAATTTTATAATAGTTATAAAATTTGATAATTAGAAACCGTCAACCTATAATAAAGAGTTGCATGCAAACATAGGATCTTAGGATTAATTTGTTTTAATTTTAAATTGTTTAAAATTATATTTTAGTTTAATGAAACTAAATAGGACAAATAGGATAAGGTTATAAGGGAACTCCACCAGTAAAGTTATGTCTAAGGCTGGAGGTACTTAAGTTGACGGTTTACAAAACACCTCCTACCTGGGAACTGAGTCGGAACCGGCGTTGAATTAATCTTATTCCTATTAGCATAAGATGCGACGGGATCACTTACAGCCCGACTCTCCTATAGGGTGATTCCTTATAGTTCACCGAGAGCCTGGGTGTGTCCCTACGGGACCACTGGATAGTATGCATTCGGGAGCACAATAGTATGCGGTACCATGTTACAGGACTCTAACGAGAGGTTAACAGACACATAGTGAGACTAATATGGGTCTCTTACTGAGTATAAATTTATACTCACTCTTTTAAATGTTTAAATTTTCAGGTAAGGACAGAGGCAAGGGCAAGCTGGCGAATGATAAGAAGTGACTGTGGATCGCCATAAGAAATAGTTCAGTTTCTTCCGCATTTATAATTTAGTAAATATATTTTTTAGGTTTACTTCAGAACTTCAGTTCAATTATTTTAAGTATTTTCTTTCAATTTTTATGGGCCCAAACTAGTATTTTGATTAGTTATTTTTATTATTTATTTATTTTTATTATTTAAAATTTTTCTTGAAATTTTAAATTTTTTTCTTGCATATTTAAAAAAAAAATCTATATTTATTTAAATAGTAATGACCTCAACTTACTAGGAAAGTTGGGTCATTACATTATTCAACAAACTGTTGGATTTTTCTACTCACTTTATTCTAAGGGCATTATGGTCATTTGACCATTCAAGTCAAAGTTAAACATTGATTTTTTCAAGTCGAAAGTCAACATTTTAACTTTTTACCATTTTCCTTGTCTTGACTAATTTCGACCTCCCAAGTATAAATTTATATTCATTTTTCTGAAATTCAAATAACATTTAGATATAAAGCCTGTCAAAGTTTGGCTTTTTGAAGTAAAAAATTAACATTTTGACTTTTTTACAACTTTGACAATTTCCATCAATTTGAAGCTTCTGAATATGAATATGTATTCATATTTTTAACATCTAAATGATATTTAAATATAAAGTTCTATCTCAAACTGATAACAGACAACTATATCACATATATTTGTCGGTTTCTGTCACTTTACCTAATTCGAACAATTCGAATTATTTCAACATATTGTTCTAAGTTAATTTCTTATGAGCTAGTAGGGGACTCCAACGATCCGAGATTAACTGACTAAACCCTTTTTTACCGAGTTAATTAACATTCGTTAACTAACGACCGATTGCTATATCACATATATTTGTAGGGTTCTTGTTTGGATTGTTCTTTTTTGTGCTTATTTTGTTCTTTTTGTTGGTGCTTTGGTTGTTCTTTGAGTGTTTGATGCTCTAGTATCTCGACCTCGAGCTGTGAGGTCCTCCTTGTCGTTGTATAATAAATTACCTTTTCAAAAAAAAAAACAATTAGAACGTTAAGATAATATAATTAATTGGCAGTTTTAATTAAATTGGTTGTGTGAAGATTGCATGTAATTAAGTAATGATAGTTCGATTAATTTTGTATAAGGGAGAAATCAAATAACACAAATTAGATTCGTTTGCCATTTTAATTATCTTTGTTTTACTTTTCTTTTTGCAATTTATTCACCAACGTAACTACAACCCCCC
>JACWES010000169.1:0-19437 GCA_025688845.1 Cucumis hystrix
ATTGTTAAAGAAGCAGTTTGTAGGACACAAAGAAAAGAGCTTCAGTCAAATCCCCACAACGAACACCAGCAAACCTAATATTTTGAGCTAAAAATTAGAGAAGTGGTGTGAAGGAAATTAAGCATGTATAAGAAGAAACAATTCAGACAACTAGGAAATTTCGATTAGATGATCGCCTCAAAATTATGCGACACCAGAAGAAAACGTGTGACAATGTCATCAGTTCCTATAACTTAGAAACATGTTTAAGAATCAGCACAGAATGCTGAACATGTTGGCTTAAAGTACAACCATGAAGGTTAAGCCCTTTCCTTTGAGTCATTGTCTCATAAGAACTGATCCCACAGCAGGCAGGAAAATGAAAGAGAAGATGAAGGGGAAGAAAGAGGGAAGAAACTCAATGCACCAAAAATGAAAATCTGATCCCGTTCAAAATTGTATGTTGAGAAACGGAATCAAGACGACAAATTATGTTAGAAACATCCAAGAATTGCAAATTTGAGAAGGAATAAAATCAATGCCCCGATAGAAATTCTCGTATTAGATTTCAAGAGTAGGGAGTAACAGAAAACCAAAAGGAAAATAACAAAAAGAATTACCTTGATAATTGGCGATGGTAAAGTAAACCTCTTAAACACTCTTGCACCAGTAGACCAAATGATTCTGCCAACCAAAAATAAAGAAACAACAACCCACGAAGCAGAACCTCAAGAAAAGTCAGAAAGTTAAACAAATACCATTCACAAAAGCAAGGCATTTCAATTCCAGTTAACTAATTAATTATTGTTCCAAACAAATTCAGTATTCTACATTTCCACTGCAATACGCCAGGAGCTAAACTGGGAATTAGAAGTAAAATTTACCGGTTTCCTCTAATAAAAAGCTCGTGATCACTTTGGTTGCTGGTGGAAAGGCAGGAAGCAATGGTACCGTCAGTTTCATCGCGCTCCCGAGCAATCTCTGGATCAAAAAGGAAGTAATCGTAGTGGTGAGGAACGGTGCGGGCGGGCTTTCCGTCAAGAGCTTCGGCGATGAGTCCAAATGGTTTGAAGTTGCCGAGCACCGTCAGCTGACGAACGCCCGGCGACATTTCGTTGTGGAGCTTCGGTTGAAAGCAACAATGGCCGCTCAGAGTGAAGTGTTGTCTTCTCGCCCGCGCACTTTTTTCTGTAGGAAAAATAGCTTTCGTTTCCCTAATTTTTTTCCTTCTTTTTAAACTAAAATTTTTAGTTTAATTTTAATTTGTATATATTCATTTTCGCTTAAATCTATTTTGGTCTTACACATTATAAACATAACACTTAATAGTATAAATTAGATTTAAAATATTATTATATATCAATGTCTTTAAAAACTTCAAATATAGCAAATTGTTAAGTCGAATTTTACTATTAATAAACCATAAAGTTTTAAAAAATATTTGTCTATTAATTTATTCTATTGTTGATAGATTTTAAAGTTTAAAAAAATATTGATCTATCACATAAATCATAATAATCTATTAGTGATACGATCAACTTTATAAATTTACAATTTTCTTAAATGTTATTATATAATTAATTATTATTTATAAAATTACCAACTATTATAATTACACTTATAAATACTGTTCTATTTTGATCTTTAAAGTTAAAATAAAAGATCTCACGTTTAAAAAGTATTTATTTGACTTATATTTTCTAGACTAAATTATAAAAAAAATTGTCTATGAACTTTGTAGTTTGAGGAAAAATGTTCCTAAACTTTTCAATATATACTTTTAGCTAGAAATCGTTTAAAGTATTGTTTCAAAAATACCTTTAAATTATTGAAAAGTTTTCCAAATATTCTTAAATTCAAACAAATCATCAATACTCTCTTTCATCCAATTTTTATACAAATTTCCCAATACCCAAACTAAAAATCTAAATTTTAAGTTAAAACATAAAATTTCAAAATAAAAACTTATCATTAAAACATATTAAAACAATAATTAGTCAAATTTTAAAAATGTATTTGACTATTAACATACAACTTTGTTAAGACATTTAAACCCAAAAATTCATGGGTGTTTTTTCTTGTTCTTTTTATTCTTCCTATAGTCAAATAAATCAAATATATCTTACTAAAAGTGTGTAGTTCTTATCCATTTATTTTCTACCAAAATTAAAAATAAAAATAGAGAAGTAAGATAATATTAACGGCTTGTGCTATATAACAACAAGAGTGTCATTTTAACTTCTTTTTTTTAGTTCAAAAACATTGTTAGACAATCTTTTATTTCAATTTTTTTTTGTGAGATTTTGTAAAATTTTATGTTTTAAATTAAAATTTTGGTTTTTATTTTCTTGGTAGGAAAATTTGTGTAAATTTTGAATCAATGAGAGTATTTTCAAACTTTTTTTTTAGGTCAAAGGATGTTTATGAAACTTTTCAATAGTTAAAGGAGTATTTTTAAACAAATCTCGAAAGGTTTTCATCTAAAACCAATGGTAAGGATAAATTTGAACCATTTTTATTATGTTTAAAGACATTTCTTAAAACTTTTGAAAATTTTGTGTATTTTTTTAAGCAAACTATAAAGTTCACAAGTTTTTTTTTTATTTAATTTAACATATTTTTTAATCTAGTTGTGTTGAACAAAATGATATTGGCCTTACAACCAAAATCTTGGACGTGAAATCTCTTTTAAGTTCTATAAAAATTACTTTATCATATTTTTTAAAAATAGAATTGTAGATTTTTTTTAGCGTATATCTAAATTATTTAGTAACTCATCAACTAAAAATTCAAAACGTCACTTTATTGTATTAAATAGTTAAGAATATCTTAGTAGCAAACACTTTTAAAAAGTTTTACAACTAAAATTGATATATTTTAGAAAGTTTAATAAAGTTCATGGGTCAAAAATAGAATTTAAACAAACTTTGTTTATTGATTTTCTAAATTTGTACCTAACCCTAACATTATTTACCAGATGTCTTTTTCTTTTATGTCCATTCAGGGACGAGTGACGTGCCCTTAAATAGATAAACGAATCTCCCACTGAGATATCATTTATCCATTGAGGTTAATACACGTGTCGTCGAATTGATTACAATAAAGAAAGCTTAAAGAGTGGCCGACAGGACAAGACCCCTGACTGGCATTTTATCTCTTTAGAATCTTTCTTTTTGAAAAGCTAAGATTACGATAAGATTTGGGTGGGACAGGTCCCCACTTATCCTTATCTTTTCGTAATGTTTGAAAAAGTAGAAGAAATAATTACATGCTGGAAAATCAAAAAGATAAAGCAATGTAAGATATGTCTGCATCGTCCTCAAGTCTTTTCCGTTGGTTTCTTGTTGCCGGTTTGCTGATGTCACCCGGTTTTGTCTGAATGGCCAGGATTGGATTTACCATGCGACGACTGTTGATCTGATTCTGAGAAGATACATCCAGGGACTTACTTCGGCTACCTCCGCCATTTGCTGCCCAAGCACCTTCTCTTCTTTGGATCGGTTGGTCGCGGTAAATATCTCCTAACCGGAGTCAATCTACTGCTGCGATGATTCTATTACTGGTCAACGCAGTGGCTTGCCGAGGAATTTTGTTCCTCTACCGAGGAGTATTGTTCCATTGTGGTTGGTCAGTCACAGTGGTCGAATACTCTTCTTCAGACTTCCCTTCTACATCATCCCCCCTTTAATCGGAAATTACAAAATTGACGATTACTGAATGCAGACTGGATATACTGGACAAATATATACAGACACAAATTTTTTTTTTTTTTTTTTTTTTTACATATCCGTAAATTTCATCCTGGTTGGGAGTCTAGATACGGATCTAGTATATCGTAACCTTCATACGGATTGTATTCGAGTTCGATATCATTGATAGAGGAATTGGAAGAGATTCCTTCATCTTCTTCCCTTTTCTCTTTGCTTTGGTTGTCATCCGATATTGTATGGATGACTGTTTCGAGGACCGCTGCTAGATCAGCATCAGATTTTGCTGTTGCTAACGAGGTCATAATTGAGTTCTTTGAAAGAAGAAACTGTTCTTCTTCTTCTTTCGAAAGATGTGGGTTTTGTTTGAACCAATTTTCCAATTGATCCTTATTGAGATGGGAGTAGTTGTATCGTTCCCACCATTTGATCTTTAAGATCTTTCCAAGAATCTTAAATTTTGCTCTGGTTGAAAGCTGGTGGCTCCAGCAGAAAATCCAGGGCACTTGGAAATATAGAGCGAATCTAAACGTCGGCGAGATTGCAGACGAATAGACGCTGATTGAAAATTGATGATAAACTTCCTGGACTTGAACCGGAAAAATTTCAGGAGAAAGTCCGAAGTAGCTCCACCATTTTTGAAACCAATTTGGAAAATTATTTTTGTAAGATTTCTTACAAAAAGTAATAAACCAAGAGTGGTTGGTTGATTCGTGCCAGAAAACTTTATACCATGCTTCAAGGTAGTCATAGTATGTATATGTTTGAGGCAGGAAAGGTTTGGAAAATCTTCTAGGAACTAACATCCCCTGAGGCCAGTGGGAAGGTGTTAGAGCTCTAAAGATTTTTAATTTGGAATAGACAATATGTTCCGTTTTTGTTCTGTCCGGAACATGAGTAATTTCAGCAGAAGTTGTATCCACTAAGATAAACTCATAAAATTGCCTAGTCTTTTTGATATCTTCCGGCAAGTAGTTGAACCCTTTGGGATAAACCTGGGAACAAATATCTTGGACGGAAGGTCCTTCGAATTCTGGTTCGACAATAATGTCTTCCAGATTCGTTTTTGTCAAATAACCGGTGATAGGAGGTCTTGGCACAAAAATGGCCGGTTTAACCGTCCTAGCATAGGTTTTTGGTTTTTGAATCTTTGCTGATGCCGTCGTCGGGCGTAGCAAAGCAGTTGAGGGATCAGACGGTGATCCAATTGAGAGGTTCCTTGAAGAGGATCCTTGTCGTCGCCTTGAGACCGTATGAAAGTCAAGGTCCATGGCGTATTGATCTGCTCTCATCGGAGATGGGGCGTTTGCCATTTGAAGAGCTTGCTCTAGAAGAGCTTGCTGATTGAGAGTGAAGAGCCTGATTAGGCTGATTGACGGGAGGTGGAGGCCTCCCTGGTGGCCTTTGGCCGGTGTTCGGCCGCATTGGGAATGCTTGCAGAAGAGAGAGAGAGAGAAGGTTTTGAGAGATGCTCTCTCGAAAGATAATCTGCAAGGGAGTTATCACTTCCTTTTATAGGCGTGATTTTGAAATCAAAGCAAGATAGGATAGCTTGCCATCGAGCAAAGATTTGTTTGGACACCAGATTTTTTACATCTTTTTCAAAGATGAATTTACTGGATTTTGAATCTGTTCTGACAAGAAAATCCTTGTTGATAAGATCTCCTTGGAACTTTTGAACACAGAGGACTATAGCTAGCACCTCCTTTTTGACGGTGGAATAGTTTTGCTGGGCACTATTCCAGATACCGGAATGGAAACGTACAAGGGATTCTTTGCCGTTTAATTCCTGTTTGAGACAACCGCCGTAACCTTTGTCAGAGGCATCGGTTTCGACAATCATGTTTGCTTTTTCGTCCACTAGTGAAAGGCACGGGATTCCTTTTGCTAGGGTTTTGATTGATTGGACCGCTTTTGTGTGTTCAGTCGTCCATTGTTTTGGATTTTTCTTTAGTCTGTCATAAAGTGGCAGACAAATTGTTCGGACGTCTTTAATAAAGTCGCCGATATAATTGACGCATCCAAGAAAGCGCTGTAGTTGCGTCTTATCTTGTATTTCATTTGGAAACTTATCCACAAAATCTAACGATCTTTGGATAGGTTTGATTATTCCTTGATTAATATCAAATCCTAAGAATCTGATATTAGTTTGGAATAATTTAATCTTTGGTTCGGAAACCACAAGACCATTGCATTTGATAATATTGATAAACATATTAATATGCTTAAAGTGTGAATCAATATCTTTTGAGAATAACAGAACATCATCGATGTAAACAATCGTGAAATCCTGGTATTTATTGAAGATGTCATTCATGATCTTTTGAAACTCTGAAGGAGCGTTCTTGAGACCAAATGGCATTACATTCCATTCGTATTGTCCAAATGGAACATTGAAGGCAGTTTTATATCTGTCTTTTGGGTCGATTTGAACCTGCCAAAATCCAGATTTCAAATCGAATTTTGAAAAGATCTTTGCATTAGCTATTCGCTTAAGCAAGTCTTGACGATTAGGGATTGGATACCTAATCCATTTGAGAACCTTATTTAAAGGTTTGTAGTTGATAACCAGCCGTGGAATGCCACGTTCTTTTTCGGCTTGATTATTAACATAAAATGCCGCACAAGACCATGGGCTTTTTGATGGGCTTATCAAACCTTTCTTTTGGAGATCAGATATCTCTTTAAAGCAGGTGTTTGTTAAGTCCTTTGACATTTGTATAGGCCTTGCCTTAGTAGGTATTTGGGCCTCATTGAAACCGTCAACATATGGTAATTTTACCATATGTTTCTTTCTGGCCCAAAATGCATTGGGCAAATTGGAACAGATTTCAGTACTTATTCTTTTTAGAATAGCCTGGATCTTGATTTGGACTGACGGTCGATTGATTTCAGTATTGACTCTTCTTCCGACTATATCGTCTTTGAGAAAGCTAATCTGTTTTTCTTTCTTTGAAATGAGGTTGAGACTTTGCAGGATCCCTTCCTCTATTGAAGAAAGATACCTTTGAATTACTGGTTTGCAGAATTCAAAAGTGATTTCTTTGCCAAATTTCTGAGATGATAATCCTTTCTCAGAAACAGTGAAGGGGTAGATTTGGGTAAGGAAAGGGGTTCCCAGAATTACCGCTTCAGTTAATCCTTTTACAAGGAGAAAAGAATTTACAAGGCATATGTTGTCTTTACAAACATGAACCTTGGATAATTTGAACCTAATAAACAGAGAATTGTTCCCAGCTCCTCTGAGAGATTCTCTAGTTATCTCAAAATATTTGGAAGGTATTATCCCTTCTTGGATAACATTTTGGTCTGCTCCAGAATCAATTAGGGCAGTTACTTCCACTTTGAAATCTTTAATCTTCAGAATGACTTTAGTTAGCCATTTCTGATTAGAGATTTTTGAAATAACGTTTATTCCGCTGGTAGAAGTCTCAGCAGGAGTAACGTCATTATTTGAAATCATCTGTTCTTGAATTGCTATGACAGCATTTTCAAGATGAGATATTGCTTGCTTGTTTTCCCGAACTTCCTTCTTCAGAGAAGAGATTTCTTTTTGGAGATCAGGAATTTTTGCGGGAGCAGCTTGATCGCTTGCTAATTGATTGAGGACCTTCTGAAAACTAAAGTTTACAGGGTCTATTGTCTTTTGAACAGGGGCTTCGAGTTCTTCCCTAAGTTTCAAAAGTAATTTCTTTCTTAGATCATCATCGTTGACTTCTTCGATGATATCTAGAATAGAACTTTGAGAGCTTGTTAGGACATTGATGCATCCTGAACAAGGAATTGGTTCTTCAGTGTCTGAATCATTGTCAGTAGCTGAAGAGGAATCCTCAAGCAATGCATTGAGAATGTCTTCTTGATTAGAGGCGGAAGATTCTGAAGTGGAATAGTCTCTTTCAGAGGATAGTTCTTCAGCCTTAATTGCATTCAAAAGAGATTGTTTTTCCTTTTCATCAATCTCCATTTGATTTACTTTTTTGAAGAGAGGACACCTGTTTGCAAAATGTCCTTTCTTTTTGCATTTGAAGCAAGTAGGCTCTTCTTTCGAAAATCGCCTCTTGGTTTTGCCTTTGTCGCGGTACCTTCTTTTTAATCCTCGACTGTTTGACTTATCCTGAAATCTCTTTTTGTTTTTCTTTTGAGATTTCTTAAGGGATGGGGGAGTACTGTCAATACCGTACTGTTTGCAAAAAGATCCTAATTCCTTTCGGTAATCAGAATCCTTTATAACTTTGGTAGTATGTCTTTGCTGTTGACAAATTTCAAGACATACCTTTTGTATCATAGAATTGATATCCCCGTAGGTTATCTCTTCCCAATTGATTTCTAGTCCTCCATGGTTTATTATCATGGAAGTGTAGAACTTTTCACGGACATATTTGGGTAGTCCTTCAACATATTTATGCTTCCAGACTGTATCCCTGCATGTCGTTAAGTTATAAAGACGTGCCATAAAGGTGTCTTTATACCATTTGAAGTCACTCATTTTAGGACATTTTAGACCTAAAAGAGCTTCCATTGATTGGTCACTATAGAAGGCAGTTCTGCCTACAAAGTGCTTGATGGCGGTAAATACAAGGGTATTTACGGCGTTTGGTTGAACATTGACAACGTCTTCTCCATTGGTTCCTTGTATCGTTTCTTCAACGACGGCGTCCAAGATGGAGTTTCTGTTATCTTCTGTTAGGTGGTTGTGCCACCAACTTCTGAGGTTTCCAGTGAAGCCATAGGTCAGGGCTTTCACTATCTCCTTTTGATCCATCCTTTGGGCAAAGGCGGTAGCAGCAACGAACATTTCTTGAAAAATGATCATCATTTGTCCTTCGGAACACCCATCTATGTTCCAAGTCGTGATATCTTTTCCATCAAATGTACGGGTTGCTGGACGAGAGTCATCCCATCCAAGGTCTGGAGGAGATGGTCTTCGGTAATGATTCCTCATGTCGCCGGAATGGAGAGGAAGAATCTTTTGAGATTCAGACTGAATCACGTTGATATTTCCAGTTACAGTTTTTCCGAATTCTTTTTTGGAAGATTCAGGTTGTTCTTTTGTAACGGAAGTATTTGACAGCTGCTGTCTGATTTCTCTTATCAGCTCTTCTGTCGAGGGTTCCCTTATCTTTAGTTTGAGGGAATTTGGTTGAGTAATAGGCCGATTAGGATCTACTCTAGGTAATCCTGGCCTATCTGGAGGAGAAATAGCCTTTCCATGGAGGATTGGCCTTTTGTCTTCAATAGATCTTGATAAAGTAGTCAGGATCTTATTGGAGTAATTGAGTTGCTGTTGGATGTTTTTGATTTCTCTAACACCGACAGTTTTGGTTTTCTCTTCATCTAACGACTTGTAAGGCGAAGAGATGATTGCTGCGCTTGGCAATTTTGGATGAGGAAAAGAAGCTTCTTCTTCTGGAGGATATTCAGAAACTATTTCTTTTCCCTTTGAAGTTTTCCAAGTAATTGGTTTGCTGAGTACTTGGATGTTTGAAGTAGCTAATGACTTCTCGTATGATTTAGCCTTTTCATTCACACGATCAATAAAAGCTTTTTTGTTTAAGAATCTGGGTCTGTTAGCCACATCCTTATAATTGATATATTGATCAATATACTTATCGTAATAATGATCATATATTGCCATTTCTTCCTTAGATATGGTATTTATCTGGTCGTAGATGTACTCAGATGGGTTTTCCATATCTGTTTGGGTAGGAGATTGAGATCCTTCTGACTTCTCAAAGCGAGTTTCTGGGATAGTAGGATCAAAGTCTACTGCCATCTTCATGGAACAAGATCTTGGTATCGTTGATTCTCGTTTAGTGGAACGAGTTTCCGAAACGCTAGTTCTTCCATGGTAGATTTCTCCTTTTGAAGAATGATGGTCACGTTCATCCTGGAATTGGATTTCTACATGTCCGTCATCAAATTCGGTGATCTGAGCAGTACTGCTTTGCTTTGTTCTTGGAACAGTAGCTTGCTCAATTGACCATACCGGATTTTTTGTTAAGTCACTCCATCTTAGGAGTCTTGGAACTGTGAGAGAAGAGCGTTCCAAGTTTACTTCCATAAGCATGGTTTGACCTTTTGGAGATACACCCAATGCTCTGGGAGAGACATTAGTGTGCATTAATTTGTAATACAAGACATACATAATTGAAAAAGGATAGGATCCATTTTTCAATTGTAGTCCTTTTGAGCGAATATCGAGACAGAGTATGTCAAAGATATTCTTGTCTTCTAGGGCGACTGTGAAGCCTGGTTTACAAGTAAAGTAAACTGGTCCACTGTCTAAATTTGATTGAACAATCCCTAACAGAGAATCAGAGAAGTTCAGATGCCTTTTGTCTCTTAGGGCCATATAGATCGGAATGTCCAATCCAGTCCTAAAGAGAGGTTTTATGGCTATTTGAACACATCCTATATGCAGATATCTATATTCATGTCTGCGATACAGATTGATGCTTTCTTTGATGAGAAGACGACATTCCGTAAAGTCTTGCTTAACCGGAATATTTTCTTCTGAGATTCTAATGACATCCTTTTCTGCTTTGAGTTTCCAAAGAGAAGAAGGAGCATAGATATTTGTTGGCTCAATCTTGGGAATAGACCAATTTTGAAGTCTGTTCTCAATGTGCCGCTCATGCAGGAAGTCGTGTACAGGGTACACGACTTCCTATTTTTAAAAACCTTAATTTTTCTTCATTCTGCCTTTATTGCTCCGTTTCATATTCTGATTTCCTCTTCCTCTTTCGTTCTCCCTCCTTCAGATTTCTAACTTCCTCTTCCTCTCTTCATTTTTCCTCTTCCTCTTTCGTTCTCCCTCCTTCCAATTTCTAATTTCCTCTTCCTCTCTTCATCTTTCCTCTTCCTCTTTCGTTCTCCCTCATTTTGTTATAAAAAAAAATTTCAATCTTCAAGACAGTTCCAATTTCTTTATCCTTTCCATTGAAAAAGTTGTTCTTCCTATGACAGTTCAATTTCTTTATCATTTCCACTTCCAATTTTTTTTCCCTACCTCCTTGTTCTTCCTCTTTTTTGTTTTGATTTTTCGCTTAAATTTTCTCTACGGTTTAATATTTTCGTCATAAGGTATATTTATTTAAAAATCGTAGACCGGGTACACGATTTTGTTGTTAAAATTATTTAATTAATTATTTGATTTTATTATTATGTTGATAAAATAATTTAATTTTTGTTGCAGGCTCCTTAAATCCTCCATTGTCTCCATTGTTTCTTCCGGTCTCACAAGGTATGTTTGTTTATTGTAAAAATAATTTTATTTAGATTTGTTATTTCATTTTCTTATTTTATTGAAAAAATTAAATAAATTTAGTTATATTGTAGGAATTTAGATTTATTATTTGGAATTATAAAAGTTATTATGGAAAAAAATGATAATGTAATTAATAATTTGTAGAATACTAATAATAATAATAATACTTATTTAATGCACCACCAAACTTATTTAATGTTTTTTTTTGTTTTTTTTTTTTTTTTAAATTTTGACAATGATTTGTCTTTTAAAATCTAATAATTTTTTAAATTTTTTTTAAGGAAGTCGTGTACCGGGTACATGACTTCGATCACCGAGTCACCACGTGGGTCAAACTGGTCCATATGTGGAGCAAACTTGTCAAATGTGTTGACGTGTATAGTATCGAAGTCGTGTACCCGGTACACGACTTCCATAATGAAGTCGTGCACGGGGTACACGACTTCGTCAAATTTCAAAAACTCACCTATTTTTTACAATAGTTTACCAAAACACTTTATTCTTATCATTTCTTATTAAACAACCCTATGTTTGTAAATATTTATAGAAAACACATTATTTTTGAAAATAACTCTGATATAACTATTGTAATCGCAATTACATCATCAAACTAATAATGGTAGAAAATGGGACATTTAAACTATTAATATTGATCTTTTATAATTACAATAATTGTAAAACTCCATAAATGATAACAATTGAACTTCAAAATCAAACAATTGTTACATTTTCTACGATCGTGTGAGTTTAAAAGCTTACGTTCCATTTGATAATTATTTCATCTTTTTGTATTTTACTTTTGAAAATAAGTCTATTTTTTTTACAATTTTTACAATAACTTCCATCCTTCTAAGTGAACTAAAAATATAATCTAAAAAGTTTTTAAAAGCTTTTAGTCAAATTCCATATTGTTTTCTTAGTTACCTTACTTTTTAAAACAATAATCTAATCTAAGAAAACAATAATAATCTAATCTAACAAGTTTTTAAAAGTTATTTTTTTAGTTTTTAAATTTTGTCTTGGTTTTTAAAACCGATGAAAAAAAGTAAGGTAACAAAGATTTTTTTTTGTTGGAGATGAACGTAGTGGGCTTAATTTTAAAACCAAAACTCAAAACTAAGGAGTTACTCGATGCGAACTTAATTTTTACCATTAAAAGTTTGAGGATTTAATTACACTCCAGCTATTCCCTCATTGAGGGTCGGATGCACTGCTATTTATAATGCAAATCAATAATTGCACCGTGGGGTCCAATTATTAATTCCATTATTGTCTACACAATGTAACCAACAATAATTACATTAAACTATTCAGAATGGCCGACAGGACAGGACCCCTGTTTGGCGTTTTCTGAAAGTCTTTGCTTGAAATAATTAAAAGATAAGATTGGTGGGACAGGACCCCCACTAGTTCTTATCGGAAACAGTAAAGCAATAAATAATTACAGCGGAAAACAGTAAAGGAAAGCGGTAACATAGATTGGATATGTCTGCTAGTCTTGGATTCTTCTTTCTGAAAACTTGTTGGAGAAGATAATGATGTCACCCGGCTGTCTTCTGATTGGCTTGGACTGTAGACTCTCTATTATCGATCGTATAGGCATCCATCATATTCTACGATTAGACCCGGCTCCACAGGTGGTCTTACTTCGGCTACCCCGCCTTGCTGCCACAGAGCGTCCATCCGTAAAACACAACTTCTGCCCGATGAGATATAAGAGTCTTCTCTTGCACAGAGTCAGTCCACTCTCGCTTAACGCGCCGCCTGAGGTCGGTGATTCCTCATCAGAAGTATGCCATCTCCGGCATGGATTCTTCTCTTTCAAATGTTCTGCAGAGTAACCCAGAAATTTAGCAGACTGTTAAAGCAACGATAAGATCGGAATACAATGATCTTATCAAAATAAATGCAAGAAATTTAAACAAATTAATTTACATAAAATTTACAATAATTAAAAACTAAAAACACTTGAATAAAATTTGAATTTGGACTAGTATGGTTGCGTGTCCAAATTTGGGTCGTTGATGTCGTAACCTTCGTAAGGATCGAAGGTATCGATCTCATCGTTGACCGAAGATTGAGAAGCTACTTCATCTTCGTCTTCTGTTTCCAGAAGATGTTCGGCAACTGTGTTGACGACGGAGTCGAACTCGGCTTGGGAACCTGCTCCGGCTAATGAAGACATAACCGCATTCTTCGCAAGGAGGAAACTCTCATCTTCTTGACTTGTCATGTCTTGGAGATGAATATTGGCCTTGAACCAATCCTTCATCTTGTTGACTTCCAGGTGTGAAAAATTGAACTTTTCCCACCACTTGATCCTAAGGGATTTGCTTAGGGCTTTGAAGCTACCTGAGGGTCCTAGCTGAAAATTCCAGCAGAAGATCCACGGTATTTGGAAATACAAAGCAAATCTAAACGTCTTGGAAAGGGGTGACGAATAGATACTTTGTTGGAAGAGATGGTATGAACGTTGAACTTCAACGGGGAAGATTTCCTCGGAAAGTCCAAAATACATCCACCAGTTTTGAAACCAGTTAGGGAAGTGCATCTTGTAAGCTTGCTTACAAAATGTCACAAACCAAGAATGGTTGAAGGGTTGAAGCCAAAATACAAAATACCATGCCTTGGTATAGTCACGGTAATTGTAAGATGTTGGTTTGAAAGGACGGGAGAATTTCTTGCCGACGAACTTTCCCTGTTTCCAGGCGGAGGGAGTGAAGACTCGGAAAATTCTCAGCTTGGAGTAAATGATCTTGGAAGGATCATTTCTTTCTGGAACATGAGTAATTTCAGCAGATTTGGAATCGACTAAAATGTACTCATAGAAGGTCCGGGATTTGGACAGATCCTCTAGCATGAAGTGGAAGCCATGAGGAAATATTTGGTTACAGACTTCTTGGACAGAAGGTCCATCGAATTCTGTTTCAATGGTTAAGTCCACCATTGTAGTCTTGGTGAAATAACCTTGAATTGGCGGTCTAGGCTGGAAAACCCTAGGCCTGACAACTTGAGAGAAAGAGGAAGGATTCCTCGAAATTGGAGATCTTGAGGAAGAAGCGGCTAAAGAAGCAGCACGCTTGTTTGGAGTTGAAACACCAGTAGGGCGTAACAACGTGGTTGATGGAAAAGGGGAAAGACCAGAAGGGTCTGTTTGAATAGTCAAAGTCCTTGGAGAGGAACCCTGACGTCGCCTGGATACTTGCTGGTGCAGAAGATTGACCTAAGGGTTGATTTCCCTTAGAAGGAGGAGTAGTTCTTGAGGAGGAAGCTACTGATTGAAGTGAATAGTTTTGAGAACTATTCTGCTGGTGCTGCGGTGGTCGCGGCGGTGGCCGTTGCCGGCCGAGAGGAGGTTGCATTGGGAGATTGGAGGAGAGGATTCAGGGCTGAAGGGGCTTTCGTCAAGAGATGTTCTCTTGAGAGATAATCAGCTAATGAATTCTCACTGCCTTTTATAGGCACAATCTTGAAATCGAAACAGGACAAGATCGCTTGCCACCTGGCAAAGATCTGCTTGGAGATAAGATTCTTGACGTCATTCTCGAAGATAAACTTTGATGCCTTTGAATCAGTCTTGATGACGAACTTCTTGTTGATAAGGTCGCCTTGGAACTTCTGGACGTTAAGTACTATTGCTAGTACTTCCTTCTTGACGGTGGAATAGTTCTTCTGTGCACTCTTCCAGACTCCGGAATGGTAACGAACAACAGAGGTGTTTCCGTTAAGTTCCTGCTTGAGAATGCCGCCGTAACCGATATCGGAGGCATCAGTGTCAATGATGAGATTGGCCTGTTCATCCACCAAGGATAAGCATGAGATGCTTTTGGCCAACGACTTGATTGATCGGACTGCTCGGGTATGCTCGTCCGTCCACGGCTTTGGAGATTTCTTCAGTCTGTCGTAGAGTGGCAGACAGATTGAGCGGAGATTGCGGATGAAATCACCGATGTAATTGACACACCCCAAAAAACGTTGTAGCTGCGTTTTGTCTTGTAGTACATCTGGGAATTTGTCCACGAATTCCAGAGACCGTTGAATGGGCTTGATGATTCCTTGGTTGATGTCGTAGCCAAGAAATCTGATCCTTGTTTGAAACAATTTGATCTTTGGTTGGGATACCACAAGACCATTGGACTTGATGACATTGAAGAACACTTGCAGATGCTTGAAGTGTTGGTCAACTGAGCTGGAGAATACCAAGACATCGTCAATGTAGACGATCGTGAACTCTTGATATTGGTTGAAAATCTCGTTCATTATCCTTTGAAATTCGGACAGTGCATTCTTCAGTCCGAAGGGCATGACATTCCATTCATACTGACCAAATGGAACATTGAAGGCCGTCTTGTAACGGTCGGATGGATGAATCTGGATTTGCCAAAATCCTGATTTCATATCAAACTTTGAGAAGACTTTTGCTAAAGTAATCCGCTTCAGCAAGTCTTGGCGATTAGGAATTGGGTACCTAATCCACTTGAGGGCTTTGTTGAGAGGCTTGTAATTGATGACAAGCCTTGGAACTCCACGTTCTTGTTCGGCCTGCTTGTTGACGTAAAAGGCCGCGCAAGACCACGGGCTTTTGGACGGGCTAATGAGGCCTTTGTTGAGGAGATCTGCTATTTATTCGGAGCAGACTTTGACTAAATCCCTATTCATCTTAATGGGCCGGGCCTTGGTAGGGATTTGGGCTTCTTTGAAGTCGTCAACATATGGTAGGGTTACCATATGTTTCTTCCTGTTCCAAAATGCGTTTGGAAGGCTTGAACAAACATCCCTTTCAAGCTTCTGTTGGAAGCTTCGGATTTTGAGTTGAACAGATGGCTTGTTGATCTGTGAAGCCACCTTGCTGGATTTGACCTCGTCTTGAAGGAACTCGATCTGTTTTTCCTTTCTGGCGATGCGGTTGATGTATTGATGAACTTGTTCTTCAACACTGTTGATGTACTTAGGAGTTATTGGATTAATAAACTCGAAAGTAATGTCCTTGTCGAACTTGCTTGAGATTATACCCTTGCTGGAGACGTGGAATGGGTATATCTGGGTTAGGAATGACGTTCCTAGAATGATCCCTTCATTAAGGTTCTTTACCAAAATGAATGTGTTGATGAGACACATATTGCCCTTGCAAATGTGTACCTTTGACAATTTGAACTAGATGTTGAGAGGTCCTCCGTTGGCTCCGTGCAGGGACTCCTTTGTTTTTTCGAAATATTTAGAAGGTACGAGGCCTTCTTGGATGACATTTTGATATGCTCCTGAGTCAACGAGGGCGACTGCTTCGAGAAGAAAGTCTCTTATCTTGAAGACTATCTTCGTTGTCCACTTTTGAGATTGAGATTTGCTGATGTAGTTGATGACTCCTGCTTCAACTGGTTCTTCAATCATCAGCGCATTTCCTGAATTCTGTCTTTCAGGATTGGAGGAGGAGGCTCCCAGAACTTTCCTTAGATTTGAGACTTCTCGGAATGCTTGGAAGGCTTCTTCAAGAAGGTTGAGATGTTGCCGGTTGTCTGCAACTTCCAATTTGATAACCTTTACCTCGTGGTTAAGGTCCTCAATTTGGATGGGCTTCTTCGTCTCGCCTTTTATTCGGTTCAAGATGTCTTGAAACGAATAGATGATCGGGCTTTGAATTGTCTTCTGAGGGTTCGGATCCTCAAGACTCTGCCTTAGCTTGGAGAGGCAGGTTTGCTTGGAAGACATTCAGGTAATTCATCGATAAGATCAAAAAGACGTTCTTGATCTTTCGTGATGACATTGATATGACTAGAACATTTGCAAGCACACCTTCCTGTGCAGGGAATCGCTCCGTCTTCGTCGCTTGAGTCACTTTGAGAGTAGAAGGCATCTTCACTTGAAGATCCTTTGTTGAGAAGGGCGTTGATACCGTCTTCGTCTGAAGAGGACTCGGTTTGAGAAGAGGATTCGTCTTCTGACCTAATGGCGTAGAGAAGAGACTGTCTGGTTTCTTCATCCATAGTCAGGGCATTGATTTTGTCCTTCAGGGGACAACTGCTGGAAAAATGACCTCTCCGGTTGCACTTGAAGCATAAGTTGGTTTTTGCAGCATAACGTCGTTTGCTTTTGAACTTGTTGTAGTATTTCCTCTTCCTTCGAGGAAATTCAGGGTCTTTAGCTTTGCTTTTGCTAAAGAGACGCTTGGAGGAAGACTTTTTCTTTTTCTTCCTATCATCCTTCGGTCCTTTGTCGAGGCCGTACTGCTTGCAGAAGGTGCCGAGCTCTTTCCTGTAGTCAGAGTCCTTGATCACCTTGGTGGTATGCTTATTCTCTGTGCAGAGATTAATGCATATCGATTCAACTGTGGCTGAGATGTCTCCGTAGGTTAATTCAGACCAGTCGATTTGCTTGGTAACTGAATTAGTTGCCACTGTTTGATAGAACTTTTGAGAAATGTAGTGCGGCAGTCCTTCGACGAACTTCTGTTTCCAGGCGTCGGCTCTGCAGGTTGTAAGAGTATAAAGACGTGCTAAGAAAGTATCTTTATACCACTTGTATTGACTCATCTTGTGACAACGTAGTCCGAGGAGAGACTCTGTTGCAAGATTGAAATGGATTTGGGTGCTGCCAATGAACTGCTTCGTCATTGCATAGACCAATTGGTTGACCATATCCTGTTCTTCGACCTGGATAGGGGCAGAGGCGTTCTCTGTCTTGACAACTGTTCGGGTAGCAGTTAGGATGTGGAATCTTTCCTGCTCTGTCAGTTGATTGTGCCACCAACTCCTTAGGTTTCCTGTGAAACCTGAGATCAGAATCTGGGCAGTTTCAAGAGTTGTCTTCCTTGCGCTGTAGGCTAAGGCTGCTAACAACATCTCTTGAAAGGTGTTCATCATTTGAGCTTCAGAATATCCGTCGATATTCCAAGTGACCAGAGACATACCATCGTAGGTATGTTTCTCGTGATGAAGGTCATCCCATCCTAGATCTGGAGGTGACGGTCGAGGGTAGTGACTCTTCATGTCTACCCATTGAGCTACTGGAAGTACCTTTGAACTAGAAGCCTGAGAGGAATCCTCGGTGATTACGTTGATTCCTTTCTGATTCTCAACTTTGGTTGTCGAGGTCTTTGCTTCTTTGTTGATGGAGAGAGCTGCAAGGCGCTTGTCGATTTCGGCCAAGAAGTCTGACTCGTCGTTTTTGAGCTTACCGATGTTGAAGCTGTTGGGCTGGAAGATCGGTCGATGAGGATCAGCTTGAGGAATCTCCGGGTTCTTGATCTTGATCTGAGGAACCAGATTCTTTATCCTTTCTACTGCTTTGGAAACTGTAGAAAGCACCTTGTTGATGTAGTTGAGCTAATGTTGGATGTTCTTGATCTCGCGAACTCCAACCTTTTGAACCTTGTCTTCGTCGATGGTCTTGTTCGGAGAGGAGACCATCTTGATAGCAGGGACTACCGGATGAGGGAAATAAGCTTCTTCCTCTAGAGGGTAATTAGAAGCTATTTCTTTACCTTTGGTGGTGACGTAGACATTCGAACCAGAGATCATCGCAATGTATCCCTGTTCTTTGTACCGTTTGACGAGTGCTTCTCTTTGCAATCGTTCATCACGCTTCCTATTTTCGATGAAGGTTGGCAGGTCGAGAATAGGTTTCCTTCCCTTTTCTGGGGCAGCGAGCCACATGTCAATGTACTTCCAATATTATTTTTCATATCGAACAATATCGTCTGGATCTGCGTCTTTAGTGATGACGTTGATCTGATTGTAGACCGGCTCGGTTCTCCTTTCCATATCGGACTGGGTAGGAGAAAGTGATCCTTCATCTTTTCCGTAATGGACATCAGGGATTGTGCGAGAGAAATCTACCGATGCACGAATTGACTCTGATTTCGTCAGGTAATCAGGGAGAGAGGTTTCTGTACTTACAATAGAAGATGTGCTAGGACGGCTACTCATGATCTCACTGATCTTCGGATATGAGGTTTCAGAGTTGAATTGAACTTCGACGTTTCCATCTGGAAACTCGGTGATTGACGCCTCGGTGCTGGTTCTGCTGATCGGGGCTGTTTCTCCTTGTAGCTTCCAGATGGGATCCTTGGTCAGATCTGCTCACTAGAGGGTCTTTAGAATGGTTATGGAAGACTTTTCCAGGTTAACTTCCATAAGCATGGTGTAGCCTTTGGGGGAGATACCTAAGGCTTAAGGAGAAAGGTTGGTATGCATCAGCTTGAAGTAGATGCGGTATGAGACGGCGAAAGGAAGTGAACCATCCTTTAGTTCAAGTCCTTGCGAGTGAATATCAAGGCTTAGGGCGTCCATGATGTTCCGATCTTGAAGGGAGATGGTAAGACCAGGTTTGCAGTTGAAGTAAACTGGTCCTTGCTCCAAGTTTGACTGAACAATCCCTAGGAGAGAGGGAGTGAACCTGAGATGCCTCTTGTCTCTTAGAGCAAGGTAGACTGGTACATCTAGAAACAATACTTTAAACGATTTCTATCTAAAAGTATATATTGAAAAG
>JACWES010000170.1:0-19291 GCA_025688845.1 Cucumis hystrix
CCCGGAATATGAAAAAGAATTGATGTTGTATAAACGTTAGCCCAGCCAAGCAAGCCACAACAAATTAGTCTGGAAAGGAATCTAGGAATATACTCCTTGATTGGATAATGGACAATCACAATTCAAGAAAAAAGCAGATTTAATTCCATTGTACTCATCTCTATATTTTCACCTATATATCGATTTGATTTGTGTACTTCAAAAAACGTTTGTTTGATTAGAGGGTACCAAAAATCCCCCAATGTAGTAAATGATAACCCAAGTCCCTTGTAGCTTACTGTAGATCATATTAACTGAAAAATACCCGTTGGGGTCGGAAAAGGTTTACAGTAAGGGGTTGGTTTTAATAACGTTCTCTCGGCTTGTGCATCTGCCAAAAGAAGAGAATGGTTTTTATAATGAACCAGAATAGTACAGACATTGAGAACTATTACATACGGAAAATAATCCAAATCATGCCATATTGGCAAAAATCAGATCAAGGTAAATAAATACATAATTGCGAAGAATATTCTATTGACTTTATGTCTTAACAGGGTCAGATTTTAAGTACAATTATGGTTGAAAAATACATCTTACTAAATTGGATATGTGACATTTGATTATTGGTAAGACTCTTGGGTAAGCCTTGATAAATAAAAGAAACTAAGAACAAGAATGGAAACATATAGACTAAAAATGCAATATAAATAATAAAAAATGAAAAATCCCGAAAACATTCATGTGGCTTATATAAACACAACTAAACTTGAATAGCCTAACAACCCCATGATTTCAACTTGATAGCCAGGAATTAATACGAGTACAATCACTGTCCCCAATTCTTCTGACAAACTTCTTGATGTATCATCTGCACAATCCCCACATACTTTATCTCTCACAAGCGAAGGAGACAGTTTAGGGTGTACTTAGGTTGAGTTGTGGGAAATTTTTGGTCCAACCCGAAAATTCATGTTGGTTGAGTTGGCAATTCAAAAGACTCCCAGATTCAGGTTGGGTTGTTGGGTTTTTTTTTTTTTTTCTTATTAATCTAAAATACATGAATTTAAACTAAAATCTTATAAAACTTAAATGTTCAAATATCCATGATATCTATTGTAAACTTAAACAAAAGAAAACATTTCTAAAAAAGACATTAAAAATTCATCCATTCTAAAAGAAATGCATACATAATGTTTATTAATACATATGAAAAAAATACATATATCGAATTGAGACCCAACCTAATCCGAATTTATTTTTGAGTTGCCTATAACCGAGAGGAAGATTTCCCTCGTTACAGAATCATCACCCAAACGAGGCGTTCAAAGCCTCGTCAGATTGAGATTTATCGAAAGAATTACAAAAAAAAACTAGGAAAAAACATCGAAATTAAGCAGAATTACGACAGATATAAAATGAACAAGAAGTATATGAATACGGTATCAAAACAAAATTAGAAAGAAGCAGAAATTGAAAAATGGAACCCTAATTTAAAATTGAAGTGAAGAAAGAAAGACGTACCAGAGCTGAAGTAGGGGAAGAAGGAGAGACAAGAACAGTGAATGAAGATTTGGATCAAGGGCGGAGAGAGAGAGAGAACGAGAGGACCCTGAGCAACAATATTTTGCTCCGTGGGGTCCCAGAGGCAGTTTTCCGATTCACTGATTCACCGAAATGGTTAAAAACTTGTAATTCTGTAAAATTCAGTTCTTCCGATTATTTCGCCCCATTTAATAATAGGAAGATTTACCAATACTAACAAAAGTTTAGTGTAACAAAATCCAAAATATTTACGATAGTAACAAAAAAAAACAATATCTGAGTAAAATATTTTCATAATTTTTAAATTTATCTTTTGAATATTGTTCCGGTCATTTTGTGATTTATTCATTTTCCATATTTCTTCGCCTTCTTTTTAATATTTTTTTTCTTCTATTTTTAAGTGATTTATTGTTCCGTTTAAATTTCATCTTCACCATGTTAGATAAGATTCTATAAAACTATTCTGGTTTCTTTATATTTGAGAATATCAATATCGTTTAAATATCATTTTGACATGAGGATCGTTTACCATAGTCAGTGCAATCGTTTAAATTTGAAGTTTTTTTCTATCGTTAAAAATAATTACACGATCATGTATCATGACATGAATGTGATAGTAGATCATTTGTTTAGACTATAGTACACGATCGTTTAGAAGAAGATTGTTATTTTAAAAATTACAAGTATCATGACCTAAATGTGATAGTAGATCATTCGCTTAGATTGTAGTACACGATCGTTTAGAAGAAGATTATTATTTTCTCCATCGTTAAAAATTTACAAGTATCATGACTTAAATGTGATAGTAGATCATTCCTTTAGACTGTAGTACACTATCGTTTAGAGTAAGATTACTCGTGCGCATATGGTCGATTAATAGCAATTAGTTGACAGAAACATTTTTTTGTATTTTTCAATGTGGACTTATGAGCTTTTACCGTTTTCAGAATTGTTTTATATAGTTGTAAATATTTTACGGTTTGTTATATTTTGTAAGAAACCCTTTATATATATATATATATATATAACTCGACATTTTTAAATACAGCAAAATAAACTAAAATATTTTTAAAAATATAGCAACAGAATTTTAAATTCTACTATATTTTGTAAATATTTTTACATGTTCGTCATTTTCCATACATTTTTTTTCTTTCTACCTATTTAAGAAATAAAATAATTATTTTTCTCTTCTATTACAAAAACACAATGTTCTAAGATTTTGTAAGGTTTTAATTTTAATATTTTGTTCAGTTATTTAATTTTAATATAATATTTTGTTCAATTTATAAGTATAGTTCAGAACAAGAAAAAAAATATATAATGAATCATGAGTGGTTATTTAGTTGAATCAAAGTTATATTAGCAAAGATAAGATTATAATAAAATCATACGACAAAAGTTACGTAGTTAGTTGGATGATTGCATAGTAAAAGATATATGAGTGTAAACATCGAAAGGTGAAATCGTGATAATGTGCATTTTTAGTTTAATCATATATTTGTTAAAATAGTTTCGTTTTAGTTTAATGATCATTTATTTTCATACGTTTTTTCGTGTTCCTTTTACCGTACTTTTAAACTTAACAAAAACTTAGAAATTCGTTGAAAGATAAATTAAGCTTAAACTTTGTAAATCCATTTCTTTTACCTCTTATCATATACATAAACATGATTGGAAAGACTTAAAAAATGTATGAAAACGAACCGTTACTTATATATAGCAAAGTTGTATAGACGGAGATATAAAACAAAATTACAAAGTGAGAGTTACTATGCAACCGCACATCTTAAACTTAGTGATCAACCAACCACCCTTTTGTTACGAATTGCATAGTCGTGAATTCTTTAGGTTGTTTTCCATCTTTCTTATAAAATTGGGAGAGAAAAAAACGACTTAAAAGTAAAAGTGACCTTATTTTAAGATCATGAATATGAATAATATTTTTAGATCTTTAAATAAACGATCATATTACTATTCTATAAGTCATACCCATCATAACATTGTTTGAGTTGCTATACAATGACAATTCCAACACACATACATATAGGAAAATCATGACAATGCATCATAGACAAAAATACACATGCCTCTGTTTCTTTAATTGCATAGGAAAAAAGGAAAATAAGTAAAGTAAAGGCCTATGGGTCCATTTTAAAGCTTCTTGTTATGAGTAAATTTCAAACTTTATAATAAAATATTGTAAAGTTTGAATTACAAGATTGTTTTCAAAATAAGCTTTTGAGATTATATCATTTTAGATATGTAGGATTTTGTCATAGATTCCTAGACTTGTTAAAGTTGTGTTTTATTTATTCACTCTATTTCTAATGGACGACCACATCATTCAAAGTCATTGTTTATTATTTTTTAAAATATACAAAGACTTTACAATGTAGGTTTGAAAGTTATTAAGAAAAAGCTAATTTCAAATATAACAAAATTAACTAAAATATTTTTAAAATATTCGGTCTATTTGCGATTGACTACGATAGATCAAGATAAACTACTGTGTGTGTTTATCACGAATTTTTGCCATTTAAAATAGTTATCCTTTTAAATTTAAATATTTATAAATATAGCAAAATGTCATTGTATATCGATGATAGACATTGATAAAGAGAAAATTTTTATTACATATTTATAAACATTTTTTAAGAGTTTATCATCTAAAATAAACTTTGTTTATATTTTATATTTGCTAAAATGGTTGAATTATTCCTTTAGCATCATTTTTAATAATCTGTCTTTGTTTTTAGAAATAATAATCTATCTTTAAAGTGCCCTTCAAAAAACAGTTTTTAAATTAATTAATATTATACATTAATTTGTAATTGTTCATTAAGAGTAAAAAAATGATAATATTCTACAATAAACTATTTTGGGTATAACATAAAACTATTTACAAAAAATATATAAAAAAAATTAAATAATCTAAAAAAACTGATGAATATTACTTTATTTTATAAATAGTTTTAATTTTTTTAAACTAATTAGTTTATCGCACCTAAATTTTTAAAATTCCAAATTTTGACCAAAGAAAATTTTATTTTATTTTATTTATTTTTTAGTTATTCAGAAAAATATAGATATAAATAACTAAATTTTGATAAAACTAGTTTTTTAAAAGTGTTTTTTTAATTCTAAATTTCAACATCAAGAGAATGGATATGCCTTAGCACTATGATGGCTTATTATATGTTTTATTTTATTTTTATTAAATGTTTAAATAAAATTGTGTAAAATAATAGAATTATTTAATCTATATTAGAGCACAAAAGTATCGAATATTTTTACAGTTTTATCATTTAAAATATTTCTTCCTTGTATATGTTCGTGTTTGTTTACATTTCAATATTTTTTTTAAAATCAATAAAATTAAATATAAATTAAGAATGTTGAGTTTTTTATTTTTCAATTTAATATAAATTAAAGTACAAATCATTTCTATCCATATAATAATATTCTATCTTTTAACATTTTCAAAACTTTTGAAATTCAGGGGTCTTTTTTAACCCAATATATCAATAATTTTCCATCTTCAATTGGAAATTAAAATTATTAGTGTAGGTTTTTTCTTTTAAAAAAAGCACCTTAAGAGTTTAAAGAGGAGTTATAAACAAAATTAAAGTTTTATTAAATAATTTGTTTTTATAATTAATTGAGTTGATTTACCAATGAAATTGTAACTTTCTAATAATAATATAAAAATTCCAATTTCTATGGTATTCCTCCAAACTAGTGATTTCCAAGAGAATATTGGTGTATTTAATTTTTGTAAGATAGTATTTATTAAAGTAAAATGAAATAAATAAATAAATAAAACCACTTGTTTATTCTATGCCTAGAAATATACCCCAACATGAAATAAAAAAAATATAGAATCCAACTTTTTTGAAAGAAAAAATTATATAGAATCCATCTTTATTCATGGGTATATAATATGTCAAGGAATTAAATATTCTTGTACCTATAATTATAAATATTGCTTGAAAATTATGATTCTCAATTTATATACATTTAATTTAAAAATTATTAATACACGACTTCTACGCGTAAAAAACTTCTTTTAATGCAACGGTTATAAAATACACAACATCTACTTTTATTCATTCAAGTTTGTGGTTTATCATTCACTCGTATTCATTTCTTTTCCTTTTTCATTTATATAAGAATAATTACGTGATATTTTTTTTTCTTTCTAGTAAATAATTTTAAGATCTTTTTAAGTGAGAGTTGAAAATGAAATACAAATATATAATTATTAGTCTATAATTGTGTCTATCCATGATCTTTCAAAATCATAAATTCAATTATACTTCATTATTTTTTAAAATTTATGATTTACTAAACACAAAATCTAAAATTTAAGAGATCATTAAATATATAGTTTAAATTCACGTCTAATTAGTCAATTGTTTTTTACTATTTCTAACTATGTTTTGACTTATTAGACAGACACAAAACTCAAAATTAATGATATAGAGTTGTAATTAAACCTTGAATCTATCTTTAATTTTTTTCTTCAAACAATAAAATATATATATATATATATATGAATACATGTATATATTCCCAAAGCTTAAAGTGTCAATTTTTTTATTTTTTTATTTTTACTTTTACGATAGACAGACGGACAGACAAACAAATATATATATATTAACACTTTATAACAAAAATAAACCATTAAATAATAAAAATTCATTATACTTAATTTTTCTGTAAATAGTTGGTCTATTTTATCATTTTTTATAAGTCTTCTATATACAAATATATTTATTTATCTATTTATTGATAAAATAAAAAAGTCAATATATTCAAGGAGGAAAACAGCGCGCCCTCTTATAGATAAACAAACCTCTCGTCGAGATTTAGGCTTATCTATAAAGGTTAATACACGTGTCCTCAAATTGATACAACAAATAGAAAGACAAACAGAGTGGCCGACAGGACAGGACCCCTGACTGGAATCTTATCTCTTTGGAATTTTTCTTTTGTGAGGAAAGATAATTACGATAAGATTTGGGTGGGACAGGACCCCCACTTATCCTTATCTTTTCGTAATGAATAAAAAACGACAAAAACATAAAGCAAAGTAAATATAATTACTAAACATAATTATTACAAAATGACAAAAATTTAAAGTAAAGCGGAAAAGATATGTCTGCAACTGTCCTCGAGTCTATCTTCGTAATTTCTTCTATCTTGGTGGTGACGTCACCCGGTTTTGTCTGAATGGCCATGATTGCGCTTACCATGCGACTGCTGTTGATGCCTTGATCGGAGAATACATCCAGGGACTTACTTTCGGCTACCCCGCCATTCACTGTCCAAGCATCCTCTTCTCTCTGGATCGGTCGGTCGCGGTAAGCATTCCTAACCGGAATCAATCTCTGCCTAAAAGCATTGGCCCGTGGTTGGTCATTCCACTTCAGACACCTACCATCTACATCACCTCCCCTTCAATCGGAGATCACCAAAATCGACGATTACCTGTAACAGACTGGATATACTAGACTTTATTTACAGGACTCAAAAACTAATTTTTTTTTTAAAAAAACTAAAACTAAAACTAAAACGAAAATTAAAAATACAAATAAAACCTATTGTTCATCCCAGTTGGGAATCCAAATAGGGATCGAGTATATCGTAACCAGAATACGGATCGTAATCTAGTTCGATATCGTTGATGGATGAATTTGAAGAGATGCCGTCATCTTCTTCAAGCTTATCCTCTTTGTCGTCATCGGAAATTGTGTGGATGACTCGTTCAATGACCGTCTGGAGATTTGCTTCAGATCTGGTACTTGCTAGAGAGGTCATGATTGAATTTTTCGCGAGAAGGAATTGGTCTTCTTCTTCTCGGGAAAGATGAGCGTTGGTCTTGAACCAATTCGCTATTTGTTCGTTGTTGAGATGGGAGTGATCATATTTGTCCCACCATTTGACGCGCAAGATCTTCCCTAAGATCTTGAACTTTGCTCTGGTTGAAAGCTGGTGGCTCCAGCAGAAAATCCAGGGCACTTGGAAGTAGAGAGAGAATCTATACGTCGGAGAAAGGGCAGACGAATAGATGCTGGTTGAAAACTGGTGATAGGCCTGTTGAACTTGGACTGGGAAAATTTCCGGAGTAAGTCCAAAATAACTCCACCATTTTTGGAACCAGTTTGGGAAATTACATTTGTAAGATTTCTTACAGAATGTAATAAACCAAGAGTGGTTATTGGAATCGTACCAGAATACCTTATACCATGCCTCCATGTAGTCACGGTATGTGTAAGCCGGTGGATTGAAGGGCTTGGAGAATTTTCTGGGTACAAGCATCCCTTGTGGCCAATGGGACGGAGTCAGAACCCTGAAAATCTTCAGCTTTGAGTAGACAATTTTTTCCGAATTGTTGCGGTCGGGAATATGAGTTATCTCAGCAGAAACGATATCTACCAAGATGAATTCATAAAATTGTCTTGTTTTCTTTACGTCTTCGGGGAAGAAATTAAATCCTTTGGGGTAAACTTGGAAGCTAATTTCTTGAACTGAAGGTCCGTCGAATTCTGGTTCGATGACGAGTTCTTCCAGAATTGTTTTGGTTACATAACCGATGATCGGAGGTCTGGGCAACAAAATTGCTGGTTTTACCGTCCGAGCATAGGTTTGGGGTTTGGATTGGGACTTTACCGTCGAAGAAATTGGACGTAGCAAAGTGTTTGAAGGAGCAGGACTTGATCCTAATGATAGATTCCTTGAAGAGGAACCTGGACGACGCTTAGAGACCGTTTGGAAGCCAAAGTCCATAGCGTAGTTATCTGCACTCATCGGTGACGGAGCAGATGATTGGGACATAGGGCGTTTGCCCTTGGAAGAGCTACCTCTGGAGGAGCTAGCTGCTTGGGAGAAAGTCGAATTAGGCTGATTGGGATTATTTGGAGGCGGAGGCCTCTCGGGTGGCCTTGGTCGGCCGGAATTGGGGAGCATTGGGAGAATTTGCAGAGGTCGTCAAGAGTGAGGATTTTGAGAGATGCTCTCTTGAGAGGTAATCTGCAAGGCAATTCTCGCTGCCTTTTATAGGCTTAATTGTGAAATCAAAGCAGGATACGATTGCTTGCCACCTGGCGAAGATTTGTTTGGAGACCAGATTCTTTACGTCTTTTTCGAAGATGTATTTGCTGGCTTTTGAATTCGTTCTGACGAGGAAATCCTTGTTGATAAGATCTCCTTGGAATTTTTGGAAGGAAAGGACTATCGCGAGGACTTCCTTTTTTATCGTGGAATAGTTTCGTTGGGCACTATTCCATACACCAGAGTGGAAACGGACAAGGGATTCCTTACCGTTAATTCCCTGTTTGAGGCAGCCGCCGTAGCCGTTATCTGAGGCATCGGTCTCGACGATCATCTTTGCTTTGTCGTCCACTAACGAAAGGCATGAGATTCATTTAGCAAGAGACTTGATTGATTGGACCGCTCAGGTGTGCACAGCCGTCCAAGGGTTTGGCTTCTTCTTCAATCTGTCTTAGAGGGGAAGACAGATGGTTCGCAGATCTTTGATGAAGTCACCAATGTAGTTCACACATCCAAGAAAACGTTGTAGTTGGGTTTTATCTTGGATCTCGTCTGGAAACTTATCCACAAAATCAAGAGATCTTTGGATAGGTTTGACTATTCCTTGATTAATATCAAATCCTAAAAATCTGATATTAGTCTGGAATAATTTAACCTTTGGTTCCGAAACCACAAGGCCATTAACTTTGATAATATTGATAAACAAATTAACGTGCTTAAAATGTTGATCAATGCTTTCGAAAAATATCAAGACATCGTCAATATAAACGATTGTGAAATCTTGATACTTATTGAAAATGTCATTCATGATCTTTTGAAACTCAGAAGAAGCATTCTTAAGACCAAATGGCATTACATTCCATTCGTATTGTCCGAAAGGAACGTTGAAGGCAGTCTTGTATTTGTCCTTCGGGTTGATTTGAATATGCCAGAACCCAGATTTCATATCAAACTTTGAGAAGACTTTGGCGTTTGCGATCCGCTTCAGCAAGTCTTGACGATTAGGGATTGGGTACCTAATCCACTTGAGAACCTTGTTAAGAGGCTTGTAGTTGATGACAAGACGAGGAACACCTCTTTCCTTTTCTGCCTGGTTGTTGACGTAGAAAGCCGCACAGGACCATGGGCTCTTCGATGGGCTTATTAAACCTTTCTTCTGGTGATCTGATATCTCTTTGAAGCAAGTGTTGACTAAGTCCTTACTCATCTGGATGGGCCTGGCCTTGGTTGGTATTTGGGCCTCCTTGAAGTTGTCTACATATGGTAGGTCCACCATATGTTTCTTCCTAGCCCAAAAGGCGTTGGGCAAACTTGAACAAATCTCGGATCCTATTCTTCGTAGAATGGGCTGAATTTTCAATTGAACAGAAGGCTTGTTGATTTCTTCACTAATTTTTCTGCCTTTGATGTCGTCGTGAAGAAACTCAATTTGCTTTTCCTTCCTTGAGATAAGGTTGAGATGTTGGACGATCTCGCTCTCAATTGTTGAAAGATACCTTTGAATTACTGGCTTGCAAAATTCAAAAGTAATTTCCTTGCCGAATTTCTGAGAAGTTAATCCCTTGTCAGAAACTGTGAATGGGTAAATTTGGGTGAGGAAAGGAGTACCCAAAATTACTTCCTCGGTGAGACCTTTAACGAGGAGAAATGAGTTTACAAGGCAGACGTCATCCTTGCAAACATGCACCTTTGAAACTTTGTATCTGATCATCAGGGCGTTGTTACTGGCACCTCTCAGTGATTCCCTAGTGATTTCAAAGTACTTGGAAGGAATTACCCCTTCTTGGATAACATTTTGATCAGCTCCTGAGTCGACTAGAGCTGTTGCTTCAAACTTGTAGTCTTTAATCTTTAGGGTAATCTTTGCTAGCCATTTCTGATTAAAGACCTTGCTGATGACGTTGATGCCGCTGGTTGAGGCTTCAGCATTATCGACATTACTCACTAAGGATATCTGTTCTTGAATTGCTCCGACAACATTTTCAAGATAGGATATTCGTTGCCTGTTTTCTTGTACTTCCCTCTTGAGAACTTTGATCTCGCACTGGAGGTCAGGGATTCTGACAGGAGTCGTCTGATTGCTGGCCAATTGATTTAGAACCGATTGAAAACTGAAGTTTATCGGATCTTTGGGCTTTTGTTCTGGAGCTTCGAGATCTTCTCGCAGTTTCAAAAGCAACCTTTTCCTGATATCATCATCCTGAACGTCGTCGATGATATCTAGGAGACCTTTCTGGGCGCTTGTAAGAACATTAATGCAGCCCGAACAAGGTATTGGATCTTCGTTGTCTGATTCTTCGTTTGACACTGAAGATGCATTGGAAGATTTTTCGATGATGGCATTGAGTAAATCTTCCTCTTGATCTGAACTCGAACATTCTTCGTCTGAAGAGAGCTGTTCGGCCTTGATGATACTCAAAAGAGATTGCTTTTCACTTTCATCAATCTCCATCTTGTTGATTTTCTTGATGATAGGGCAACGATTTGCATAGTGTACCTTCTTATTGCATCTGAAACATGTAGGGTTATCCTTAGAGAACTTCTGCTTGTTTCTTCCTTTGCCATGGTACTTCCTTTTCTTGTGACCATGTCTGCTTGACTCATCCGGATACTGCTTGCGTAATAATTTCTTCGAACGTGTCTTCTTCCGGGATGGAGGAGTACTATCGATACCGTACTGCTTGCAGAAAGATCCTAATTCTTTACGATAATCAGAATCTTTGGCGATCTTCGTAGCATGCCGTTGCTGTTGGCAGATTTCAAGGCATACCTTTTGAACATTAGAATTAATATCTCCGTAGGAGATACTTTCCCAATCGATTTCTGACCCGCCATTGATGATAATCATGGTTAAGTAGAACTTTTCTCGAACATACCTGGGCAGTCCTTCGATGTACTTGTGTTTCCAGATTACGTCCCTGCATGTTGTGAGGTTATAAAGACGTGACATGAAAGTGTCTTTATACCACTTGAAGTCACTCATCTTAGGGCATTTCATTCCTAGTAGAGCTTCAGTTGATTGATCACTGTATAGGGTAGTTCGTCCTACAAAGTGCTTGATAGCCGTATAGATCAAAGTGTTGATTGAATTCGGCTGGATTGTAACAGTGTCGCCATTGGGTTCTTGTTCTATCTTCTCGATGATAGCTTCTTTAATGGCTTCCCTATTTTCACTGGTTAGGTGATTGTGCCACCAGCTTCGGAGGTTTCTCGTGAATCCTGCGGTTAGGGCGTCAACAATTTCTTTTTGGCTCATCCTTCGAATGTAGCTTGTAGCTGCGACAAAAATTTCTTGAAAGATGATCATCATCTGGCCCTCAGAACATCCATCTATGTTACCGTCGAACGATCGAAAGTCTGGCCCCAAATCATCCCATCCTAAGTTCGGAGGAGATGGCTTCTTGTAATGGTTCTTCATATATGTGTTGTAGACTCTGATAGGAAGAAGTTTGGGAGATTCATAACGAATCGTGTTGATGTTGCCTATCCCAAAGCTGCCGGTTTCTTTCTTCGACGATGACTCTGGATGATCCTTTGAGATAGAAGTTACTGATAGCTTCTGAGTAATTTCTTTCAAGAGCTCATCAGTGCTGGATCCCTTTAGCTTGACGTCTAGGGAGTTTGGTTGCACAATGGGTCGATTTGGATCAATCTCGGGTAATCCTGGGCGACTTGGTGGTGCTAGAACCTTTCCAGATCGGTCGGGCTTCATGTCTTCAATAGACCTTGATAGAGTCGTCAAGACCTTATTGGAATAATTGAGCTGCTGTTGGATATTCTTAATTTCCCTTACACCAACAGTTTCGTCTTCTCTTCGTCGATTGCTTTGTAGGGAGAAGAGATGATTGCAGCGCTTGGCATCTTCGGATGCGGGAAAGAGACCTCTTCTTCAGGAGGGTAGTCTGACTTGATTTCTTTTCCCGTTGAAGTCCTCCACGTGACTGGCTTGTTAAGAACGCGAATACTTACTTCTTTAGCCTTTTCATTGACTCGGGCTATGAAGGCGTCCTTGGTTAGGAATTTGGGTCTGTTGTCCCAATCCTTTATCTGAATGTATTGATCAATATACTTATCGTAGTAATCATACATTGCCATGTCTTCAGATGATATGGTGTTTATCTGGTTGTAAATGCTTCCAGGATTTCTTTCCATATCTGTTTGCGTGGGAGACTGAGATCCTTCAGACCGTTCGTACTGGACGTCTGGAATGGACTGATTGAAGTCTACTACCATCTTCATAGAGTTAGATCTGGCTATCGGATGTTCTCTTTTTGCTGATCTGGAATCCGATACGCTTGATCTTCCACTGTAGATTTCTCTGGGAGGAGGATGAGATGCTTTTTAGTCCTGGAATTGGACTTAGACGTGTCCATCGTCAAACTCCGTGATTTGAGCAGTGCTGCTTTGCCTTGTTCTTGGTGCAGTTGCATGCTCGATTGTCCAGACTGGATTTCGGGTGAGTTCACTCCAGTCTAAAAGCTTTGGAACCGTTACAGAAGAACGTTCCAGATTAACTTCCATAAGCATGGTGTAGTTCTTTGGGGAGACACCTAAAGCTTTTGGAGAAGCATTCGTGTACATCATCTTGTAATAGAGGACATACATGACCGAGAAAGGATACGAACCGTTCTTGAGACGTAGTCCTTTTGCACGAATATCCAGACTTAGAACGTCGTAGATATTTTTGTCTTGGAGTGCCACCGTGAAACCAGGTTTACAGGTAAAGTAAACCGGTCCGTTGTCGAGGTTTGACTAAACGATTTCCAGTAGAGAATTGGAGAAGTTCAGGTGCCTCTTGTCTCGGAGGGCGATGTAGATAGGAATATCTAATCCCGTCCTGAAGAGTGGCTTGATGGCTATTTGAACACATCCTACGTGCAGATATCTGTAATTGTGTCAATTTTTTTTTATATTTTATTTTTACTTTTACGATAGACAGACGGACAGACAAACAAATATATATATATATTAACACTTTATAACAAAAATAAACCATTAAATAATAAAAATTCATATTACTTAATTTTTCTGTAAATAGTTGGTCTATTTTATCATTTTTTATAAGTCTTCTATATATAAATATTTTTTTTTATCTATTTATTGATAAAATACGGAAGTCAATGGATATTTTTAAAAGTAATCATAAAAACAAATGATTTAAATTAATAAATAATCTCTCCATATTCATATTTATCAATAAAAATTAAATATAGTAAAATAAACTAAAATATTTATAAAATATAGTAAAATTTTATATTTATCGATGAAAAGTTTATATCTGATAGAAGGCTATCGAAATAACATTCATAAAAACTAACAGAAAATCTATCATTAAAAACTAACAGAAAATCTATCATTATAAAGTTTGAGTATATTTTATAAATACTTGAAACAGTTTTGTCATTCAATAATTATTGTTGTTGATTATTTTTTATTTTTGATTTTGATATATATATATATATATATCTAAAATGTAAGAAAGGTTAAAAATTGACAGAGAAGGTGGAGGAAAGAAAGATATTTGTAGTAAATTGAAGAGAATTGTTATCCAGGTAAGATACCAAAAAGAAAAGAAAAACAACCCCTCACGTGTGAGGAGGCAATTTGGCGCGTTGAGTTTCTCGGCGGCGTGCCAATCTGACACGTGCGAGCCATTCCAATTGTTTTTCACTAACACTTTCTCCGGTTTTTTCTATCTATCCTTCGCCATTTTGTAGAAAACACAAATAAATTTTCTTCTTCTTTCTTTTCTTTTCACATCGCGACTTTTTCAAAACCCTCTCCCTTTCCATTCTCCTTCCTGCTTTTCCCTTCCCGCGACTATGGCCGAGCAGCTCACCGACGATCAGATCTCCGAGTTCAAGGAGGCCTTCAGCCTCTTCGACAAGGACGGCGATGGTATCTTTTCTCAGATCTCTCTTTTTCTTTTTCTTTTCCGATTATTTTTCATTTCAGATCTGGCTCTCTGTTTTTTTGTTGTTTTTCTGCTGTTCTTCCCCCCCCCCCCCCCCCCCCCCCCCCCCCCTTTGATCTAGTGTTTAGGTTCACTTTCAGGCTGTTTTTATGTGAGTATGATGGATTTTGTTGCTTTTATTTTATATTTAGATGTTTTTGTGTGGATTTTGTGATGTGGATTGGATCTGTTTTGATCTATGCTTTCTTTTGATTTGTTGACTTTATACGCTTTGTTTTGGAGCTCTGTTTGGACAGCGATCTTGTAACTAATTGTTTTGGAAGGGTATTTTTGTGAAATGATTTGGCCTGGTGCATGGCTGATCATGTTTATGATTTCTTATTAGGTTTGCATGCGCGAGTTTATTTTCGTGGTAATTAAGATGTGTTTTTATGTTAATTGGATTTCTGGAATGAGAAAGAAGCGAATGTTTGTTTTTCCTTGTTGACTATGACGAGTTGATTTATTTTGCAACTTGTGTTGTTGTTGTTGGTGGTGTAACTGTTCAAAGTTTTATGGATTTGTCGAGGTTTGACTGCAGGACTTGGTAGGCTAGAAATAAATGCCCGTAGTTTATTTCAAGAATGAATTCCAACTGTTTGTTGAATAATGCAAATAATACATTTGATTCCATCTTTTTATAGCATTGGGAATTTCCGGCAAAGAGGAATGATGATTTTCTGTATGGTTTTGTTCTAAATTGTACAAGTTCGGTATCAGGATTTTGATCTATAAGAATCTTTTATTTTTTTTCCTAGCAGATTGATGGGTTTTCCCTTTATTTGGGCATTGACTTTAGTATGATTCATCCTCGCCAATCTCTTGAAAATCAATTTCTCATTTTCTTACAATTAACCCCTTTCTCTTCTATGTTTTAAGGATTTTGTTCTTCCCCTTATATTGGCTTCTCTTTTTAACAAATTTTGATCTGTATCCATGATTTATGATGATTTTATATTGGGATGCAGGCTGTATCACAACCAAGGAGCTTGGGACTGTGATGAGGTCACTAGGCCAAAATCCAACTGAAGCTGAATTGCAAGACATGATCAATGAGGTGGATGCTGACGGAAACGGAACCATCGACTTCCCAGAGTTCCTGAATCTGATGGCTAGGAAGATGAAAGACACTGATTCAGAGGAGGAACTGAAGGAAGCCTTCCGTGTGTTTGACAAGGACCAAAATGGTTTCATTTCTGCAGCTGAACTCCGCCACGTGATGACAAATCTCGGCGAGAAATTGACTGACGAAGAAGTAGATGAGATGATTCGTGAGGCTGACGTGGATGGCGATGGCCAGATCAACTACGAGGAATTCGTAAAAATCATGATGGCCAAGTGAGACAAAACCAAGCAAACACGAACAAGAACGTAACGAAGGCAAAGAACCGAAAAAGGAGAGAGAGGATCCCTTGTTAATGGGGCAATTCTATCTGTAGGAGAAACCCTTCTTTTCTTTTGGGTGTTATTAGCTTTAGTTGTTGGTTCTTTCTGTTATCTTACTCTCTTTGTTTGCATAATTTATCGTACTGTATTTTCTGGTATTGGTTTGCTGTTTTTCATCCTTCTCTTTTCTTCTTCTTGAGTAGATTTAGAGATAGTGGAGTCCTCCTTCTATTATCAATATTTGGTATTTTCTTTTCTTTTCTTTTCTCTTTTTTGTGTTTGGCAATATCAATTTCAAGTACATTTCCAATGAATCCATTGGCCTTTTGGCTCCTCAACATCACTCATGAATGTTTTATTAATACTGCTGGAGATGGAGATTTCTTCCATTATATTGTAATTGGTAATGCCTATGTTATTATTATTTATTTTCGCTGCTGCTTTTGCTTAAGAATCCATACTTAATTTGATTTCGCTGATTTTTCTTCTTCTTTCGGAATGAGGACACTTGAAATGTGTTTTTAATCCTTCAAAACTAACCGATTAGTCGAGTTTGTTGGTTAGGACAATAGAAAAGGAAATTGTATGTATGTATTTAGGACGCCATTAAAGTCTTATGGCAACTCTTAAATGAAAAATCAAATTTGATTGTTTAATGATATATCTCTATCAACGTGTTTCTGTTTTAGTAGAAGTCCTGTATGTGTAAATGAAAATGAAGTTTTCAAAAATATTTTTCTTTTAAGCCGTTCTTAAGTTAGTTTTGACAATTTTATTATGATTAGGATCAAAATATACCATAAATAATTTGAAGAAGTTCGAAAACGTTGTGTGGGTACGGATCAACCCAATCTCAAGCACACCATTTTTATGTATTAATACGATAAAATGTTTATTATTTTATATAATCGGTTCTTTGTTACATTTGAAGGTTAAATTATATAAAAATATATATGAGTTTAGAAAACTTTACCACTTGGGTCGTTCTTTCATTTTTAACTTGAAAAGTTGAGAAAAGAGTTATCTTGAATTAAATTCAGTGTTCAAAGTTTACCTTTTAGATTTTAGTAGCATTGTGTCCTTTTTTACCTAACTTCAACATATAACTTTGAACAAGTTGGAATCTTTTTTGTTTTTGTTTTTTATTTCTAACGAATATTTTTAGCGATTTTTCTAACACTCACAAACTTGCTTTTCATAAGGAGAAAAAAAAAAGGGAAAAAACTAGAATAAGTTTGATAGACTTGATAAGTAGTTCTAAGTATTAACAGGCTATGCTGTCTAATACGTTTAAAATAATAATTCATTTGTGAAGACAAATATAAGATGTGTTAACCTTTCGAAAAGGAAAAAATGAATGGCAATAATATTTTGTTCTTATAGCAAGTTAAAAATAGGATTGACAAAAAATCTCGTAGGGACGAGGAGACACTAACGGATGTAGTATAATTCGAGTCTCCTCAACTTTATGCTCTTTATATAATATATATATATATATAAGAACTGAGATAATTCCAATATCAAATGTTAGTCAATGATATAAATGTGCTTCAACCCTCTTTAGACTAAAGTTCAAACTCCACAATAAAATTTATGAACCCTGCGAGTCCCATTCCATTTCATATATAAATATTTTTTTTTTCAAAATATATAATGAATATCTATTTTATGATTATGTTATATTCTGTATACAATAGAAAATATTAATTAAAAGAATGATCTGTAAAGAAACATTTTTCCTTTTAGTCCTCTTAGTTATTATTTACTTTGTGAATTTTTATCATTAGGTGTGTTTTTGTTTTAAATTTTATGCATGTGTTCATGAAAGTTTCTTAAGAAAATACAAAGGCTTGAGCCTAGTTTAAATAGTATTGTTTTTTTTTTTAATGCAATAAAAAGAGTCCAAATAAAGATTTTACATAAAAAAATTGATCTAAAAAAGATAAAATATGAGTGAAATTTAAACGAGGATCTAGAAAAGACTCGAAAATATATATATTATTATGTAAAGAGCATGAAGTTGAGAGAAATGATGAGAACTAAATCCTTGAATTTATACTAATTATGTCGGTGATGGATAGAGATTGTTTCCTTATGTAGTGACGATCAATTTCTCACCTAAGATGTTCAAAGTCTACAAACATCAATTATTTTGAAATGGAAGTTATTCCAAAGTTGGGAGTGATCTTGGATAATCAAACATCCAAGACCAAAATTATTTAATAATCCAATATAAAATCAGGAACCAAAATAATTTGTCGAACGTAGCACACGAGAATGTTAAAACTGAGCAAGACATAGGCTTAGACCAAGACTTCCCCAATTAGATCTATCAAAACGTACTAGCTATTGACACAATTAGAGAAAAGGCAATGTAACTTTTTTGGCCAAGCAGTTCTATGAAACAAACATTTCTTCACAGATTGAAGAAATATTGATCAGAATAAGAGTTATTTTGTTGCTAGCAAACTTTAGCCAAAAGGCAGTTCTATAAAACAACATTCCTCCACAGACGATGGAGGGTGTAGTAGCTCGTGATCCTTTACAACGTTCAGTGCGAAAAATCGACAATAACTACCTGTTGAGCGGTTTGTAGAGGACGACGGTGACATATTTTGAATGGAACCTATGAGTAAGTCCCAAAGCAACCACAGACTGAGAAGCCCATCCTTTCTCTATAAAAAGGTGGTTAAGCACAACGTGTTGAGGTTTTGAGGATGAAGCTTCATCTGCATTCTCCATGCCGAGAACCGTGAGGTGGAGCTGCGATGGTACGGCTGCTGGCTCCTTGGCGAAGTCTTCCTCGGTGGGGAATGTCTGGCTGTAAGTTGTCTCTGGTGATTGTGGAGGCTCGAACTCGGCCACACTCTGTAGAATATCAGGCACACTATCCTACAGAATGGAAACAACTCCAAAATGAAGAGTGAAGATGAAACGCATAAAATCAGTTTGTCTTTAGCACTACACTAGTTAATTGAAGTAATGAATCTTTCTCTAAACAATGCTGACAAGAAACTTCTCATTCTCATTCTCAGTGTACATTCAGAATTATAACAAAATGATTACAACAGAATTTCATGTGAAAAGTATATGGTTTCGTTTTGTTCCAGAGAGTTACCAAGTTATGGTGATGGACAGCAGTATGAACACAGGCAATAAATGCACACCAGAACCATGAGAAGACTACAGCCTCCTAGGGGTCATTTTTGTATTGGCCATTTTGTATATGTGCTCTCCCTTAATAGCTCAAATGCTCATTAGGGTTGAGCACATGAATAACTATTCCACTACAAAAATGACGCCTTGCAGGCTGTAGTCTTCTCATGGATCTGGTGTGCATTTATTGCCTGTGTTCATACTGCTGTCCATCAC
>JACWES010000171.1:10373-20861 GCA_025688845.1 Cucumis hystrix
GCTTGTTTGGAGTTGAGACACCAGTAGGGTGTAACAATGTGGTTGAAGGAAATGGGGAAGACCAGAAGGGTCTGTTTGAATGGTCAAAGTCCTAGGAGAGGAACCTTGACGTCGCCTGGATACTTGCTCGAACTGCAAGTCCGTGGCATAATTGTCTGCACTCATCGGAGCTGGTGCAGATGATTGACCTAAGGGTTGATTTCCCTTAGAAGGAGGAGTAGTTCCTGAGGAGGAAGCTACTGATTGAAGAGAATAGGTTTGAGAACTATTCTGCTGCTGCTGCGGTGGTCGCGAAGGTGGCCGTTGCCGGCCGGGAGGACGTTGCATGAGAGGCAGATTGGAAGTTTCTCAAGAGGTGCTCTCTCGAGAGATAATCTGCTAATGAGTTCTCGCTGCCTTTTATAGGCACGATCTTGAAATTGAAACAGGATAAGATCGCTTGCCACCTGGCAAAGATCTGCTTGGAGATAAGATTCTTGACGTCATTCTCGAAGATAAACTTGGACGCCTTTGAATCAGTCCTGATGACGAACTCCTTGTTGATAAGGTCGCCTTGGAACTTTTGGACGTTAAGTACTATTGCTAGTACTTCCTTCTTAACGGTGGAATAGTTCTTCTGTGCACTATTCCAGACTCCGGAATCGTAACGGACAACAGAGATATTGCTGTTAAGTTCCTGCTTGTGAATGGCGTCGTAACCGATATCGGAGGCATCAGTGTCGATGATGAGCTTGGCCTGTTCATCCACCAAGGATAAGCATGAGATGCTTTTGGCCAGCGACTTGATTGATTGGACTGCTCGAGTATGCTCCTCCGTCCACGGCTTTAGAGATTTCTTCAGTCTGTCGTAGAGTGGCAGACAAATTGAACGGAGATCCCGGATGAAATCACCAACGTAGTTGACGCAACCCAAAAAACGTTGTAGCTGCGTTTTGTCTTGTAGCACATCTGGGAATTTGTCCACGAATTCCAGAGATCTTTGAATGGGCTTGATGATTTCTTGATTGATGTCATAACCAAGAAATCTGATCCTTGTTTGAAACAACTTGATCTTTGGTTGGGATACCACAAGACCATTGAACTTGATGACATTCAGGAATACCTGTAGATGCTTAAGTGTTGATCCACTGAGCTTGAAAATACCAAGACATCGTCAATGTAGACGATCGTGAACTCTTGATATTGGTTGAAGATTTCGTTCATTATCCTTTGGAATTCTGAGGGTGCATTCTTCAGTCCGAAAGGCATGACATTCCATTCGTACTGACCAAATGGAACATTGAAGGCCGTCTTGTAATGGTCGGTACGAATGGAATGTCATGCCTTTCGGACTGAAGAATGCACCGTCCGAATTCCAACGTTCCATTTGGCAAGGGCAAGCTGGCGAATGATAAGAAGTGACCGTGGTTCGCCATAGGGAATAGTTCAGCTTTTCCGCATTTATGTTTAAGTAATTATCTTTTTTTTGGATTTCAGAACTTTGGTATAATTATTTTAATGTATTTTTTTATTTTATGGGCCCAAACTAGTATTTTGTTTTACCACTTTAATTACTTATTTATTTTCTTATTATTTAAATTTTTTCTCAACTTATAAATTAATTTTCCTTTAAAAAAAAAAAAAAAACTATACTTATTTAAATAGTAATGACCTCAACCTTCTAGTAAAGTTGGGTTGTTACAGTTGGTATCAGAGCCCAGTTTTAGGTTCTGTAGACTGACTTACGATGTAAGTCGATGATTTTATCCCTATGGTCATTACTGTCCTTCGTCACTCGCCAGGTACGTATTAAGATATAATTTAAGATTGTGCATATGACCTTTCCTGAATTAAACTAGATAAGTAAGTAAGCATGTTATGAATGAATTCGTAGTAAAATACTTTTAATGGTGGAATTTAGGAAAAATGCCACCACGTAGAAGCGTTCGTAGAGGTGGTAGAGGAGGCAGAGGAGTTGGGCGTAGCTAGCCTGAGGGACAACCTGAAGGACAGCCTGGAGGACAACGCGGGGGACAGTCAACTGCACAAGCTGTCGACCCTACTGCACCTGTCACTCAAGCAGATCTTGCTGCTATGGAGCAAAGGTACAGGGACCTATTGTTGGAAGTGATGGCACAGCGACAGCCGGCCCCACAGACCCAGACAGCTCCTATTCAGGCACCGACTGCAGGTGTTCAGATACCAGCCACAGGAGTTCAGGCCCCAGTTGTAGCCCAACACTTACCAGACATGCTTTCAGCTGAAGCCAAGCACCTGAGGGACTTCAGGAAGTATAACCCCTCAAACTTTCAATGGATCTTTAGCAGACCCCACCAAGGCGCAGATGTGGTTGAGTTCGGGGGAAACCATCTTTCGGTATATGTAGTGCCCGAATGACCAGAAGGTTAAGTGCGCTGTGTACTTACTGATTGACAGAGGCAGAGGCTGCTGGGAGTCCACAGAAAGGATGTTAGGTGGAGATGTAAGTAAGATCACTTGGGAGCAGTTCAAGGAGAACTTTTATGCCAAATTCTTCTCTGCCACAGTGAGAGAGGCCAAGTGCCAGAAGTTCCTAAAACTGGAGCAAGGAAACATGACCGTGGAAGACTATGATCAAGAGTTCGGAGCGTTATCTCGGTTTGCACCCGATTTAGTGAGAACCGAGGCTGAGAGAGCTGACAAGTTCGTCAGAGGTCTCAAGTCAGAGGTCCAGGGTTTCGTTCGCGTCCTTAGACCAACCACCCAGGCTGATGCGCTGCGCATGGCTGTAGACCTGAGTTTGCATGAGAGGACGGTGTTGGCCAAGGGTGCAGAGAAGGGACCAACTTCAGGACAGAAAAGGAAGTCTGAGCAGCAACCTATAGCAGCACCACACAGGAATTCGAGATCAGATGGGTTGTTCCACCGTCACCGACAGCAAGCGACTCAGGCAGGCCAAACCTTGAGGTTATTACCCATGTGTCCAAATTGTGGAAGACACCACTCGGGTCGTTGCCTAGCTGGGAGTGGAGTATGTTACAAGGGCAGGCAACCTGGGCATCTAGCTGATAAGTGCCCTCAGAAATCATACGGTGTTGGAAACCAAACTTCCCCAACCCGTCAGGGGAGAGTTTTTGCCACTAATAGGCAAGAGGTCGAGAAAGCTGGCACAGTGGTGACAGGTACACTCCCAATCTTGGGACACTTTGCTTTAGTATTATTTGACTCGGGGTCCTCTCATTCTTTTATATCCTCAGTATTTGTACAACATATGAATCTAGAAGTAGAACCCTTGAGTTACCTGTTGTCTGTTTCTACTCCATCTGGAGAAATTTTGTTGTCGAGTGAAAAGATAAAAGCATGTCAGATAGAAGTAGCAAAGCACGTTTTAGATGTAACGTTATTAGTATTGGACATGCAAGATTTTGATGTAATATTAGGCATGGATTGGCTATCTGCTAACCATGCAAGCAGAGATTGTTTTCGCAAGGAGGTAGTTTTTAACCCTCCCGAGGCAACTAGTTTTAAGTATAAAGGGGCTGGGACTGTGGTCCTACCCAAAGTTATCTCAGCCATGAAGGCTAGTAAGCTGCTCGATCAGGGTACTTGGAGTATCTTGGCTAGTGTTGTGGACACCAGAGGGCCTAAAGTATCTTTATCATCCGAGCCAGTGGTAAGGGAATATCCCGATGTTTTTCCAGAGGTGCTTCCAAGACTTTCGCCCCGCAGAAAGGTTGATTTCGCCATAGAGCTCGAATCGGGTACCGGTCCCATCTGGAGAGTCCCATACAGAATGGCACCAGCGGAACTGAAAGAGTTGAAGGTCCAGTTGCAGGAGCTGCTGGACAAAGGTTTTATTCGACCTAGTGTATCACCTTGGGGAGCACCAGTGTTGTTTGTGAAGAAGAAAGATGGGTCGATGCGTCTTTGCATTGACTATAGAGAGCTTAATAAGGTGACAGTCAAGAACAAATATCCGTTGCCCAGAATTGAGGACTTATTTGATCAGCTGCAGGGGGCCACTGTGTTCTCTAAGATCGATTTACGATCGGGATATCACCAGTTGAGGATTAGGGACAATGATATATCTAAGACGGCCTTTCGTTCTCGATATGGACATTATGAGTTCATTGTAATGTCCTTTGGTTTGACAAATGCTCCTGCTGCTTTTATGGAATTAATGAACAAGGTGTTTAAGGAGTTCTTAGACATTTTTGTGATAGTTTTTATTGATGACATCTTAGTTTACTCCAAGACGGAGGCTGAGCATGAGAAGCATTTGCATCAGGCAATAAGCTGTATGCCAAGTTTTCTAAGTGCGAGTTCTGGCTGAAGCAGGTGTCTTTCCTTGGACATGTAGTATCCAGTGAGGGAGTTTCTGTGGACCCAGCGAAGATCGACGCCGTTACCAATTGGCCTCGACCTTCTACAGTTAGTGAAGTTCGAAGTTTTCTGGGTTTAGCAGGATATTACAGGAGGTTTGTGGAAGGATTCTCTCGTATAGCTAGTCCTTTGACCCAACTAACCAGGAAGGGGACTCCTTTTGTTTGGAGTCCAGCGTGTGAGAGCAGTTTCCAAGACCTCAAGCAGAAACTCGTTAGTGCACCGGTCCTTACAGTACCAGATGGATCTGGAAATTATGTGATATACAGTGATGCCTCTAAGAAAGGATTGGGTTGTGTTTTGATGCAGCAAGGTAGGGTGGTTGCTTATACTTCCCGTCAGTTGAAGAATCATGAGCAAAACTACCCTACACATGATTTAGAGTTGGTAGCAGTAGTTTTTGCACTGAAGATTTGGAGGCACTATTTATACGGTGAGAAGATTCAGATCTTCACTGACCATAAGAGCTTGAAGTACTTCTTCACTCAGAAGAAGTTGAATATGAGGCAGCGAAGATGGCTCGAATTGGTTAAAGACTATGACTGTGAGATTTTATACCACCCAGGTAAGGCGAATGTGGTAGCCGATGCTCTTAGCAGAAAGGTATCACACTCTGCAGCACTCATTACTAGGCAGGTTCATTTGCATAGAGACCTTGAGAGAGCTGAGATTGCAGTTTCAGTAGGGGAAGTTACCTCGCAGTTAGCTCAGTTGTCAGTACAGCCAACTTTGAGGCAGAGAATTATTATCGGCCAGCTTACTGACCCTTATTTGGTGGATAAGCGCCGCTTAGTAGAAGCAGGGCAAGTCGAGGAGTTCTCCATATCTACTGATGAGGGACTCATGTTTGACAAACGGTTGTGTGTGCCAGCAGACAGCGTAGTTAAGACCGAGTTATTGACCGAGGCCCATAGTTCTCCATTTTCTATGCATCCAGGCAGTACAAAGATGTACCAGGATTTGAAGCGAGTTTACTGGTGGAGAAATATGAAGAGAGAGGTGGCAGATTTTGTTAGTAAATGTCTGGTATGCCAGCAGCTGAAGGCACCAAGACAGAAGTCAGCAGGTTTGTTACAACCCTTGGGTGTGCCAGAGTGGAAGTGGGAGAATATATCTATGGACTTCATTTCTAGACTGCCTAGAACCCTGAAGGGTTATACAGTGATATGGGTTGTTGTCGACAGGCTCACGAAATCAGCGCATTTCGTTTCAGGAAAGTACACTTATACGGCCAGTAAGTGGGCACAATTGTATATGACGGAAGTAGTAAGGTTGCATGGGGTACCAGTATCCATAGTCTCCAACAGAGATGCCCGTTTTACCTCCAAGTTTTGGAAGGGACTTCAGGCTGCCATGGGCACAAGATTGGACTTCAGTTCAGCTTTTCATCCTCAAACTGATGGTCAGACAGAGCGTTTGAATCAAATTCTGGAGGATATGCTGCGAGCTTGTGTGTTGGAGTTCTCAGGGAGTTGGGACTCCCATTTGCACTTGATGGAGTTCGCCTACAACAACAGCTACCAGGCTACTATTGGCATGGCGCCGTTTGAAGCGTTGTATGGTAAGAGTTGTAGATCCCCCACATGTTGGGGTGAAGTTGGTGAGCAGCGGATGTTAGGTCCTGAAATAGTTCAGACCACCAACGAAGCCATACAGAAGATTAGAGCTCGCATGTTGACAGCACAAAGCAGACAGAAGAGTTATGCTGATAAACGACGAAGGGATCTTGAGTTTGACGTGGGGGACATGGTTTTTCTGAAGGTAGCACCTATGAAGGGTGTTCTGAGATTTGAGAAGAAGGGAAAGTTGAGTCCACGTTTTGTAGGGCCATTTGAGATTCTTGAGAGGATTGGCTCCGTAGCTTATCGTTTGGCTTTGCCTCAGTTATTATCTGCAGTTCACGATGTGTTCCATGTCTCCATGCTGAGGAAGTATGTAGCAGATCCCTCACATATAGTTGATTATGAGCCATTACAAATTAATGAAAACTTGAGCTATGAGGAGCAGCCAGTTGAGATTTTGGCAAGGGAGGTTAAACTGCTTCGTAACAGAGGAATTGCTTTGGTTAAGGTTCTATGGCGAAACCACGAGGTTGAGGAAGCTACTTGAGAGAGAGAGGACGACATGAGAGCTCATTATCCTGAGTTATTTGAGGAATAAAAAAAAAAAAAAAACTTTCGAGGACGAAAGGTCCTCAAAGGAGGGAGTATTGTAACACCCCAAACTATTAGGATTTTTTTTAAAATTATTTTATGGAAGTGAATTTGTGATTGGTGAATTAAATTATGTTGGAGGTTTTATGGAAAAAATATAAAAGTGGTAATATAAGGGTTATTAATGAAGAGAGAGGGAAAATTAAATGGGAATAGGAAGAGATGAAGGAAAAGAGGAGTTATTTGGGGGAAATTTATTAATAATAATATTAATGGTATTATTGTCATTATTATTATTAGAATTTTATTTATTTAAATACACCATCGGGATGCGTGCCATAGTTACTATTCATCATCTTCTTCCTCACAAAGAACCCTAGCCGTCGCAAGGAATCTCAACCGTTCTCATCTCCGTCCGTCCCTTCCGCCGGCAGCCGCACGTCGAATATCACCGCCGCAGCCGCACAGGTTCTAGCCGCACGGGTCCACGCCGCGTTACCGAGTCCAGCCGCACACTTTCGCAAGCCGCTCGCATCCGCAAGTCGTTCGTCCAGTCGCTCGCGTCCAGCCGCCCGCGTCTGTCTCCACCGAGCCGCGTCCGAGTAGCAAGCAGAGCGTCTCCACTGCTTCGAGCCGCACGCGTGAGTTTTTCTCCACCAAACCGCGTCCGAGCCGAAGCCTCTTTTAGTCGAGCCATCTTCTAGTTTAGCCTCTTGCAATCTTTTGAGCCATTTGGGTGAGTTTGTATGGGTTTGGTACACCCAATTAAATATTTTTTTATCATAAATGAGATGGTATTTAGAATAAGTTGATCTATGGTTGCTTGAAGGTTCAAGTGAAATTGGTGGAAATAGGACTGTGAATTTTCCAGTTAAGGTGGTGTTGGATTCAACCCTAATCTTGGGGTAAGCTTGGATAAGTTTGGTTGCTTAATTAAACTGTAGGGTGATGGTTGACAAGATTATTAATGTTAATTTTGTTTATGTTTAGGACTGAGTATTGTGAGGAATTGACTGCCAACCTGTGAATTATTTTAGCAGATCTCCTAGGACTTTGACCATTCAAACAGACCCTTCTGGTCTTCCCCATTTCTTTCAACCACGTTGTTACACCCTACTGGTGTCTCAACTCCAAACAAGCGTGCTGCTTCTCCAGCCGCTTCTTCCTCAAGATCTCCAATTCCGAGGAATCCTTCCTCGTTCTCTCAAGTAGTTAGACCTCCAATTCAAGGTTATTTCACCAAGACTACAATGGTGGATTTAACCATTGAAACAGAATTCGATGGACCTTCTGTCCAAGAAGTCTGTAACCAAATATTTCCTCATGGCTTCCACTTCCTGCCAGAGGATCTGTCCAAATCCCAGACCTTCTATGAGTTAATTTTAGTCGATTCCAAATCCGCTGAAAATTACTCATATTCCAGACATAAATGATCATTCCAAGATCATTTACTCCAAGCTGAGATTTTTCCGAGTCCTCACTCCTTCCTCCTGGAAACAGGGAATGTTTGTCGGTAAGAAATTCTCCCGTCCCTTTAAACCAACATCTTACAATTACCGTGACTATACCAAGGCATGGTATTTTGCATTTTGGCTTCAACCTTTCAACCATTCTTGGTTTGTGACATTTTGTAAGCAAGCTTACAAGATGCACTTCCCTAACTGGTTTCAAAACTGGTGGATGTATTTTGGACTTTCCGAGGAAATCTTCCCCGTTGAAGTTCAACGTTCATACCACCTCTTCAAACAAAGTATCTATTCGTCTCCCCTTTCCAAGACGTTTAGATTCGCTTTGTATTTCTAAATTCCGTGGATCTTTTGCTGGAATTTCCAGCTAGGACCCTCAGGCATTCAAGCCCTAAGCAAATCCCTTAGGATCAATGTGGTGGGAAAAGTTCAATTTTTCACACCTGGAAGTCAACAAGATGAAGGATTGGTTCAAGGCCAATATTCATCTCCAAGACATGACAAGGCAAGAAGATGAGAGTTTCCTCCTTGCGAAAGAATGCGGTTATGTCTTCATTAGCCGGAGCCGGTCCCAAGCAGATTTCAACTCCGTCGTCAACACAGTTGCCGGACATCTTCTGGAAACAGAAGACGAAGTGAAGCAGCTTCTCAATCTTCGGTCAACGATGATTTCGATACCTTCGATCCTTACGAAGGTTACGACATCAACGACCCAAATTTAGACACGCAGCCGTATTAGTCCAAATTTTTCAATTGTCTTATTTAATTTTATTCAGTGTTTTAGTTTTTAGTTTTTAATTATTTGTCAATTTTTATGTAAATTAATTTGTTTAAATTCTTGCATTTATTTAGATAAGATCATTATATTTCCGATCTTATCGTCGCTTTAACAGTGTGCTAAAATTATGTGATTTCACTGAAGAACATTTGAAAGAGAAGAATCCATGCCGGATGGCATACTTCTGATTGAGGAATCACGACCTCAGGCGGCGCGAGTAGCGAGAATGGACTGACTCTGTGCAAGAGAAGATTCCAATATCTCACAAGGCAAAAGTCGTGTTATGCGGATGGTCAGCTCTGTGGCAGCAAGGCGGGGTAGCCGAAGTAAGACCACCTGTGGAGCCGTGTATTACGTAGAATATATGAAGATGCCTATACGATCGATATAAAGGGAATCAACAGTCCAAGCCAATCAGAAGACAGCCGGGTGACGCTATTATCTTCTCCAACAAGTTTTCAGAAGGAAGAATCCAAAAGTAGCAGACATATCCAACTAGTTTAATCGCTTTCTTTAACTGCTTTCCGCTGTAAGTATTTTATTTCCGCTGTGTATTTTTGCTTTAGATAAATTAGTGGGGTCCCTGTCCCACCATCTTATCCTTTACTTTTTCATGCAAAGACTTTCAGAACAGGCCAAACAAGGGTCCTGTCTTGTCGGCCATTCTGAATAGTTTCAATGTAATTATTGTTGGTTACACTGTGTAGACAATAATGAAATTAATAATTGGACCCACGTGCAATTATTGATTTGTATGTATAAATAGCAGTGCAATCGACCATCAATGGTATCAGAACCTTAGTTGCTCATTTTACTTCTTTCTCTTCTTTCTCTCTCTATGGAGTAAACTCCCTTCTGAATCCGGAGGTGGAAGAATGATGTTCTAAGTTCTTTTCTGGTAAGTAGTTCCTCTTATGTTTTCATTTCTTCTCCAATGAATATTAAGTTTGGGTGTTCTCCTAGTCTTAGTTTATTCAGTGGTTGAAATATGAAGATTATAAGTGTTAGTTCTTCTGATCTTGATAAAGAAGTGGTGAACCTTCAAGATCTGAACAAACTCTTCTAATATTCATACTAAGAACCATGCGGATATTCAAGNTTCAACCACGTTGTTACACCCTACTGGTGTCTCAACTCCAAACAAGCGTGCTGCTTCTCCAGCCGCTTCTTCCTCAAGATCTCCAATTCCGAGGAATCCTTCCTCGTTCTCTCAAGTAGTTAGACCTCCAATTCAAGGTTATTTCACCAAGACTACAATGGTGGATTTAACCATTGAAACAGAATTCGATGGACCTTCTGTCCAAGAAGTCTGTAACCAAATATTTCCTCATGGCTTCCACTTCCTGCCAGAGGATCTGTCCAAATCCCAGACCTTCTATGAGTACATTTTAGTCGATTCCAAATCCGCTGAAATTACTCATATTCCAGACATAAATGATCATTCCAAGATCATTTACTCCAAGCTGAGATTTTTCCGAGTCCTCACTCCTTCCTCCTGGAAACAGGGAATGTTTGTCGGTAAGAAATTCTCCCGTCCCTTTAAACCAACATCTTACAATTACCGTGACTATACCAAGGCATGGTATTTTGCATTTTGGCTTCAACCTTTCAACCATTCTTGGTTTGTGACATTTTGTAAGCAAGCTTACAAGATGCACTTCCCTAACTGGTTTCAAAACTGGTGGATGTATTTTGGACTTTCCGAGGAAATCTTCCCCGTTGAAGTTCAACGTTCATACCACCTCTTCAA
>JACWES010000171.1:28236-44120 GCA_025688845.1 Cucumis hystrix
TGTCCCACCAATCTTATCCTTTACTTTTCATGCAAAGACTTTCAGAACACGCCAAACAAGGATCCTGTCTTGTCGGCCATTCTGAATAGTTTCAATGTAATTATTGTTGGTCACACTGTGTAGACAATAATGAAATTAATAATTGGACCCCACGGTGCAATTATTGATTTGTATTATAAATAGCAGTGCAATCGACCATCAATGGTATCAGAACCTTAGTTGCTCATTTTACTTCTTTCTCTTCTTTCTCTCTCTATGGAGTAAACTCCCTTCTGAATCCGGAGGTGGAAGAATGATGTTCTAAGTTCTTTTCTGGTAAGTAGTTCCTCTTATGTTTTCATTTCTTCTCTAATGAATATTAAGTTTGGGTGTCTCTCCTAGTCTTAGTTTATTCAGTGGTTTGAAATATGAAGATTATAAGTGTTAGTTCTTCTGATCTTGATAAAGAAGTGGTGAACCTTCAAGATCTGAACAAACTCTTCTAATATTCATACTAGAACCATGCGGATATTCAAGGTTTAGAGGGTTGATTGATCGAAAAACTTAATATTATTTAGTTAAGAAATCTGTTGTTATAAGAAGAAACTATTGCCTTAAAGGATCTGAGTTCATCATCTGAAAACTAATGGATTCTCTCTCCCCCTTTCTATGATAAACAAACTTCTTTCTAAACTCTCTCCTCCCTCTCCCGCGATCATCGACACCACTGCTCACTCTTCTTCTTCTTCTTCAATTGCGTCAAAGAACCCCAGATCACGCGATGATCTATCAAAGGTTTTATCTACTCATAGCTCAGCCGAAGCCCATCTGGCTCAGGTTGAAAATCGTCTCAAAAATTGGTCTATCCCAAAGATCGATCCAAGCCAGGTATACAAGATTAATACCTTCAATTTCTCTCAGCAAGATGTCATCGTCGTCACTGAAGAGAACGTTGCAATGAAAGATGAATTCACTGCAATCAAGCTCCTGCCTGAAGAAATCCTCTTCAAAGTCAAAGATAAGTTCAAGTACCTCCACATCGGATGCGTTCAAGTCGCCTTGAAGCCCCTCTTCAGAGAAGGTCTAGACGTGCCAGTCTACCTTGCTTTAAGAGACAAGAGGCATCTCCGGTTCACTCCCTCTCTCCTAGGGATTGTTCAGTCAAATCTGGAGCAAGAACCAGTTTACTTCAACTGCAAACCTGGTCTTACCATCTCCCTTCAAGACCGAAACATCAAGGATTCCCTAAGCCTTGATGTTCACTCACAAAGACTTGAACTAAAGGATGGTTCACTTCCTTTCGCCGTCTCATACCGCATCTACTTCAAGCTGATGCATACCAACCTTTCTCCTAAAGCCTTAGGTATTTCTCCCAAAGGCTACACCATGCTTATGGAAGTTAATCTGGAAAAGTCTTCCATAACCATTCCAAAGACCCTCCAGTGGACAGATCTGACGAAGGATCCCATCTGGAAGCTACAAGGAGAAACAGCCTCAGTCAGCAGAACCAGCACCGAGGCATCAATCACCGAGTTTTTCGATGGAAATGTCGAAGTTCAATTCAACTCCGGAACCTCGTATCCGAAGATCAGTGAGATCATGAGCAGTCGTCCTAGCACATCTTCTATTGCAAGGACAGAAACCTCTCTCCCTAATTACCTGACGAAATCAGAGTCAATTCGTGCATCGGTAGATTTCTCTCGCACAATCCTTGATGTTTAAAAGAAGAAGGATCACTTTCTCCTACCCAGTCCGATATGGAAAGGAGAACCGAGCCGGTCTACAATCAGATCAACGTCATCACTGCAGATCCAGACGACGTTGCTCATTTTCAAGAGCACTACAACAAGTACATAGACATGTGGCTTGCTGCTCCAGACGAAGGTAAGAAACCTTTTCTTCCAATGCCAACCTTCATGACAGAATGAAGCAAAACGAGCGAATCAGAAACGAAGCGCTCATCAAAGACTTCGAAGCAAAGGGTTTCATCGCAGTCATCAAACGGCCCAACGTCTATGTTACAGCCAAGGGCAAAGAAGTAGCTTCCAACTACCCTCCAGAAGAAGAAGCCTACTTCTCTCATCCTGTCGTCCCTGCCATCAAGATGGTCTCGTCTCCCTATAAGACCATCGACGAAGACAAGGTCCAAAAGGTTGGAGTTCGCGAGATCAAGAACATCCAACATTAGCTCAACTACATCAACAAGGTGCTTTCTACAGTTTCCAAAGCAGTAGAAAGGATAGAGAATCCGGTTCCTCAGATCAAGATCAAGAACCCAGAGATTTCTCAAGCTGATCCACATCAACCGATCTTCCAGCCCAACAGCTTCAACATCGGTAAGCTCAAAAACGACGATTCAGACTTCTTGGCTGAAATCAACAAGCGCCTTGCAGCTATTTCCATCAACAAAGAAGCAAATACCTCGACAGGTAAAGTTGAGAATCAGAAAGGAATCAACATGATTACCAAGGATTCCTCTCAGGCTTCTAGTTCAAAGGTACTCCCGGTAGCTCAATGGGTAGACATGAAGAACCACTACCCTCGACCGTCACCCTCAGATCTAGGATGGGATGACCTTCATCACGAGAAACATACGTACGACGGTATATCTCTGGTCACTTGGAATATCGACGGATATTCTGAAGCTCTAATGATGAACACCTTTCAAGAGATGTTGTTAGCAGCCTCAGCCTACAGCGCAAGGGAGACAACTCTTGAAACTGCCCATATTCTGATCTCAGGTTTCACCCGAACCTAAGGAGTTGGTGGCACAATCAACTGACAGAGCAGAAAAGATTCCGCATCCTAACTGCTACCCGAACAGTTGTCAAGACAGAGAACGTCTCTGCCCCTATCCAGGTTGAAGAACAGGATATGGTCAACCAATTGGTTTATGCAATGACGAATCAGTTCATTGGCAGCACCCAAATCCATTTCAATCTTGCAACAGAGTCTCTCCTCGGACTACGTTGTCACAAGATAAGTCAATACAAGTGGTATAAAGATACTTTCTTAGCACGTCTTTATACTCTCACAACTTGCGGAGCCGACATCTGGAAGCACAAGTTCGTCGAAGGACTGCCGCACTACATTTCTCAAAAGTTCTATCAAACAGTGGCGACTAATTCAGTAACCAAGCAAATCGACTGGTCTGAATTAACCTATGGAGATATCTCAGCCACAGTTCAATCGATATGCATTAATCTCTGCACGGAGAATAAGCATACCACCAAGGTGATCAAGGACTCCGACTACAGGAAAGAGCTCGACACCTTCTGCAAGCAGTACGGCCTCGACAAAGGACCGAAGGATGAAAGGAAGAAAAAGAAAAGGTCTTCCTCCAAGCGTCTCTTTAGCAGAAGCAAAGCTAAAGATCCCGAATTTCCTCGAAGGAAGAGGAAATACTACAAGAGGTTCAAGAGCAAACGACGTTTTGCTGCAAAGTCCAACGTCTGCTTCAAGTGCAATCGGAGAGGTCATTTTGCCAACAGTTGCCCCCTGAAGGACAAGATCAATGCCCTGACCATGGACGAAGAAACTAGACAGTCTCTTCTCTACGCCATCAGGTCAGAAGACGAAACCTCTTCTCAAACCGAGTCCTCTTCAGACGAAGATGGTATCAATGCCCTCATCGATGAAGGATCTTCGAGCGAAGATGCCTTCTATTCTCAAAGCGACTCAAGCGACGAAGACAGAGCAATTCCCTGCACAGGAAGGTGTGCTAGCAAGTGTTCCGGTCACATCAATGTCATCACGAAAGATCAATAACGTCTTTTTGATCTTATCGAGGAATTGCCAGAAGCGTCTTCCAAGCAATCCTGCCTCCTCAAGCTAAGGCAGAGTATTGAGGAACACAACCCTCAGAAGACGGTTCAAAGTCCGATCATCTATTCGTTTCAAGACATCCTGAATCAAATCAAAGGCGAGACGAAGAAGCCCATTCAAATTGAAGACCTTAACCACGAAGTAAAGGTTATCAAATTGGAAGTTGCAGACAACAGGCAATGTCTCAACCTTCTCGAAGAAGCCTTCCAAGCATTCCGAGAAGTCTCAAATCCAAGGGAAATTTTGGGAACCTCCTCCTCCAATCCTGAAAGACCAATATCAGAAAAGGCGCTGATGATTGAAGAACCAGCTGAAGCCGGAGTCATCAACTACATCAGCAAATCTCAAAGTCAAAAGTGGATAACGAGGATTGTCTTCAAGGTAAAGGACTTTCTTCTCGAAGCAGTCGCTCTCGTTGACTTAGGAGCAGATCAAAATGTCATTCAAGAAGGCCTTGTCCCCTCAAGGTATTTTGAAAAGACAAAGGAGACCCTGAGTGGAGCCAACGGAGGACCGCTCAACATCCAGTTCAAGCTCTCCAAGGTGCACATTTGCAAGGGAAATGTGTGTCTCATCAACACATTCATTTTGGTTAAAAACCTTAATGAAGGGATCATTTTAGGAACGCCATTCCTAACCCAGATATACCCATTCCATGTCTCCAGCAAGGGTATAGTCTCAACCAAGTTCGAAAAGGACATTACTTTCGAGTTCATTAACCCAATAACTCCTAAGTACATCAACAACGTTGAAGGAGAAATTCAACAGTTCATCAACCGCATCGCCAGGAAGGAAAAACAGATCGAGTTCCTTCAAGACGAGATCAAGTCCAGCAAGGTGGCTTCCCAGATCAACAAGCCATCTGTTCAACTCAAAATCCGAAGCTTCCGACAGAAGCTTGAAAGCGATGTTTGTTCAAGCCTTCCAAATGCGTTTTGGAACAGGAAAAAGCATATGGTGACCCTACCATATGTTGACGAATTCAAGGAAGCCTAAATCCCTACCAAGGCTCGGCCCATTCAGATGAACAGGGATTTAATCAAAGTCTGCTCTGAAGAAATAGCAGATCTTCTCAACAAAGGCCTCATTAGCCCGTCCAAAAGTCCGTGGTCTTGCGCGGCCTTTTACGTCAACAAGCAGGCCAAACAAGAACGTGGAGTTCCAAGGCTTGTTATCAACTACAAGCCTCTCAACAAAGCCCTCAAGTGGATTAGGTACCCAATTCCTAATCGCCAAGACTTGCTGAAGCGGATCACTTTAGCAAAGGTCTTCTCAAAGTTCGACATGAAATCAGGATTTTGGCAAATCCAGATTCATCCAGCCGACCGTTACAACACGGCCTTCAATGTTCCATTTGGTCAGTACGAATGGAATGTCATGCCTTTCGGACTGAAGAATGCACCGTCCGAATTCCAAAGGATAATGAACGAAATCTTCAACCAATATCAAGAGTTCACGATCGTCTACATTGACGATGTCTTGGTATTTTCAAGTTCAGTGGATCAACATTTCAAGCATCTACAGGTATTCCTAAATGTTATCAAGTCCAATGGTCTTGTGGTATCCCAACCAAAGATCAAGTTGTTTCAAACAAGGATCAGATTTCTTGGTTATGACATCAATCAAGGAATCATCAAGCCGATTCAACGCTCTCTGGAATTCGTGGACAAATTCCCAGATGTGCTACAAGACAAAATGCAGCTACAGCGTTTCTTGGGTTGCGTCAACTACATTGGTGATTTCATCCGGGATCTCCGTTCAATTTGTCTGCCACTCTACGACAGACTGAAGAAATCTCTAAAGCCGTGGACGGACGAGCATACTCGAGCAGTCCAATCAATCAAGTCGCTGGCCAAAAGCATCCCATGCTTATCCTTGGTGGATAAACAGGCCAAGCTCATCATCGACACTTATGCCTCCGATATCGGTTATGGCAGCATTCTCAAGCAGGAACTTAACGGCAATATCTCTATTGTCCGTTACCATTCCAGAGTCTGGAATAGTGCACAGAAGAACTATTCCACCGTCAATAAGGAAGTATTAGCAATAGTACTTAACGTCCAAAAGTTCCAAGGCAACCTTATCAACAAGGAGTTCGTCATCAGGACTGATTCAAAGGCGTCCAAGTTTATCTTCGAGAATGACGTCAAGAATCTTATCTCCAAGCAGATCTTTGCCAGGTGGCAAGCGATCTTATCCTGTTTCGATATCAAGATCGTGCCTATAAAAGGCAGCGAGAACTCATTAGCAGATTATCTCTCGAGAGAGCACCTCTTGAGAAACTCCCAATCTGCCTCTCATGCAACCTCCTCCCGACCGGCAACGGCCACCTTCGCGACCACCGCAGCAGCAGCAGAATAGTTCTCAAAACTATTCTCTTCAATCAGTAACTTCCTCCTCAGGAACTACTCCTCCTTCTAAGGGAAATCAACCCTTAGGTCAATCATCTGCACCAGCTCCGATGAGTGCAGACAATTATGCCATGGACTTGCAGTTCGAGCAAGTATCCAGGCGACGTCAAGGTTCCTCTCCTAGGACTTTGACCATTCAAACAGACCCTTCTGGTCTTCCCCCATTTCCTTCAACCACGTCGTTACGCCCTACTGGTGTCTCAACTCCAAACAAGCGTGCTGCTTCTCCAGCCGCTTCTTCCTCAAGATCTCCAATTCTGAGGAATCCTTCCTCGTTCTCTCAAGTAGTTAGACCCAGGGTTTTCCAGCCTAGACCTCCAATTCAAGGTTATTTCACCAAGACTACAATGGTGGATTTAACCATTGAAACAGAATTAGATGGACCTTCTGTCCAAGAAGTCTGTAACCAAATATTTCATCATGGCTTCCACTTCCTGCTAGAAGATCTGTCCAAATCCCGGACCTTCTATGAGTACATTTTAGTCGATTCCAAATCAGCTGAAATTCTCATATTCCAGACAGAAATGATCCTTCCAAGATCATTTACTCCAAGCTGAGAATTTTTCGAGTCCTCACTCCTTTCTCCTGGAAACAGGGAATGTTTGTCGGTAAGAAATTCTCCCGTCCCTTCAAACTAACATCTTACAATTACCGTGACTATACCAAGGCATGGTATTTTGTATTTTGGCTTCAACCTTTCAACCATTCTTGGTTTGTGACATTTTGTAAGCAAGCTTACAAGATGCACTTCCCTAACTGGTTTCAAAACTGGTGGATGTATTTTGGACTTTCAGAGGAAATCTTCCCCGTTGAAGTTCAACGTTCATACCACCTCTTCAAACAAAGTATCTATTCGTCTCNGATACCTTCGATCCTTACGAAGGTTACGACATCAACGACCCAAATTTAGACACGCAGCCGTATTAGTCCAAATTTTTCAATTGTCTTATTTAATTTTATTCAAGTGTTTTTAGTTTTTAGTTTTTAATTATTGTCAATTTTTATGTAAATTAATTTGTTTAAATTTCTTGCATTTATTTAGATAAGATCATTGTATTCCGATCTTATCGTCGCTTTAACAGTGTGCTAAAATTATGGATTTCACTGAAGAACATTTGAAAGAGAAGAATCCATGCCGGAGATGGCATACTTCTGATGAGGAATCACCGACCTCAGGCGGCGCGAGTAGCGAGAATGGACTGACTCTATGCAAGAGAAGATTCCAATATCTCACAAGACAAAAGTCGTGTTATGCGGATGGTCAGCTCTGTGGCAGCAAGACGGGGTAGCCGAAGTAAGACCACCTGTGGAGCCGTGTATTACGTAGAATATGATAGATGCCTATACGATCGATATAAGAGAATCAACAGTCCAAGCCAATCAGAAGACAGCCGGGTGACGCTATTATCTTCTCCAACAAGTTTTCAGAAGGAAGAATCCAAAANCAGGCCAAGCTCATCATCGACACTTATGCCTCCGATATCGGTTATGGCAGCATTCTCAAGCAGGAACTTAACGGCAATATCTCTATTGTCCGTTACCATTCCAGAGTCTGGAATAGTGCACAGAAGAACTATTCCACCGTCAATAAGGAAGTATTAGCAATAGTACTTAACGTCCAAAAAGTTCCAAGGCAACCTTATCAACAAGGAGTTCGTCATCAGGACTGATTCAAAGGCGTCCAAGTTTATCTTCGAGAATGACGTCAAGAATCTTATCTCCAAGCAGATCTTTGCCAGGTGGCAAGCGATCTTATCCTGTTTCGATATCAAGATCGTGCCTATAAAAGGCAGCGAGAACTCATTAGCAGATTATCTCTCGAGAGAGCACCTCTTGAGAAACTCTCAATCTGCCTCTCATGCAACCTCCTCCCGACCGGCAACGGCACCTTCGCGACCACCGCTAGCAGCAGCAGAATAGTTCTCAAAACTATTCTCTTCAATCAGTAACTTCCTCCTCAGGAACTACTCCTCCTTCTAAGGGAAATCAACCCTTAGGTCAATCATCTGCACCAGCTCCGATGAGTGCAGACAATTATGCCATGGACTTGCAGTTCGAGCAAGTATCCAGGCGACGTCAAGGTTCCTCTCCTAGGACTTTGACCATTCAAACAGACCCTTCTGGTCTTCCCCCATTTCCTTCAACCACGTCGTTACGCCCTACTGGTGTCTCAACTCCAAACAAGCGTGCTGCTTCTCCAGCCGCTTCTTCCTCAAGATCTCCAATTCTGAGGAATCCTTCCTCGTTCTCTCAAGTAGTTAGACCCAGGGTTTTCCAGCCTAGACCTCCAATTCAAGGTTATTTCACCAAGACTACAATGGTGGATTTAACCATTGAAACAGAATTAGATGGACCTTCTGTCCAAGAAGTCTGTAACCAAATATTTCATCATGGCTTCCACTTCCTGCTAGAAGATCTGTCCAAATCCCGGACCTTCTATGAGTACATTTTAGTCGATTCCAAATCAGCTGAAATTCTCATATTCCAGACAGAAATGATCCTTCCAAGATCATTTACTCCAAGCTGAGAATTTTTCGAGTCCTCACTCCTTTCTCCTGGAAACAGGGAATGTTTGTCGGTAAGAAATTCTCCCGTCCCTTCAAACTAACATCTTACAATTACCGTGACTATACCAAGGCATGGTATTTTGTATTTTGGCTTCAACCTTTCAACCATTCTTGGTTTGTGACATTTTGTAAGCAAGCTTACAAGATGCACTTCCCTAACTGGTTTCAAAACTGGTGGATGTATTTTGGACTTTCCGAGGAAATCTTCCCCGTTGAAGTTCAACGTTCATACCACCTCTTCAAACAAAGTATCTATTCGTCTCCCCTTTCCAAGACGTTTAGATTCGCTTTGTATTTCTAAATTCCGTGGATCTTTTGCTGGAATTTCCAGCTAGGACCCTCAGGCAATTTCAAGGCCTAAGCAAATCCCTTAGGATCAAGTGGTGGAAAAAGTTCAATTTTTCACACCTGGAAGTCAACAAGATGAAGGATTGGTTCAAGGCCAATATTCATCTCCAAGACATGACAAGGCAAGAAGATGAGAGTTTCCTCCTTGCGAAGAATGCGGTTATGTCTTCATTAGCCGGAGCCGGATCCCAAGCAGATTTCAACTCCGTCGTCAACACAGTTGCCGGACATCTTCTGGAAACAGAAGACGAAGATGAAGCAGCTTCTCAATCTTCGGTCAACGATGATTTCGATACCTTCGATCCTTACGAAGGTTACGACATCAACGACCCAAATTTAGACACGCAGCCGTATTAGTCCAAATTTTTCAATTGTCTTATTTAATTTTATTCAAGTGTTTTTAGTTTTTAGTTTTTAATTATTGTCAATTTTTATGTAAATTAATTTGTTTAAATTTCTTGCATTTATTTAGATAAGATCATTGTATTCCGATCTTATCGTCGCTTTAACAGTGTGCTAAAATTATGGATTTCACTGAAGAACATTTGAAAGAGAAGAATCCATGCCGGAGATGGCATACTTCTGATGAGGAATCACCGACCTCAGGCGGCGCGAGTAGCGAGAATGGACTGACTCTGTGCAAGAGAAGATTCCAATATCTCACAAGACAAAAGTCGTGTTATGCGGATGGTCAGCTCTGTGGCAGCAAGACGGGGTAGCCGAAGTAAGACCACCTGTGGAGCCGTGTATTACGTAGAATATGATAGATGCCTATACGATCGATATAAGGGAATCAACAGTCCAAGCCAATCAGAAGACAGCCGGGTGACGCTATTATCTTCTCCAACAAGTTTTCAGAAGGAAGAATCCAAAAATAGCAGACATATCCAACCTATGTTTAATCGCTTTCGTTTACTACTTTCCGCTGTAATTATTTTATTTCCGCGGTGTGTATTTTTTGCTTTAGATAAGAATTAGTGGGGGTCATGTCCCACCAATCTTATCCTTTACTTTTCATGCAAAGACTTTCAGAACACGCCAAACAAGGATCCTGTCTTGTCGGCCATTCTGAATAGTTTCAATGTAATTATTGTTGGTCACACTGTGTAGACAATAATGAAATTAATAATTGAACCCCACAGTGCAATTATTGATATGCATTATAAATAGCAGTGCAATCGACCATCAATGGTACTATCTATAAATAGCTAACCACATTATTTTACACCAAAACTAAACTAATTAGAATTAGATAAACATTTTGAGTGATTGACTAGAAAACACCTAACAAAAATCACTTTTATCACCTAATTCCTCCAAAATCAATTTGAAATGATTTTATATTTTTCAGTTCACGTCAAATGATTTTTACAAGAAAAAAAAGTGATTTCAACAATCTCAAAATCAATCATAAAGAGTCACTCCAACTTCCCCCTAAGATTACCTCACAATTAATAAATATGAGGCATATTAAACTTGTAATATTCTGTAAATACAATTTGTAAAATTTATAGATCATATTTGTTTAAAGTAAATAAAAAATGATAATTAGCCTTCATAATTTACATTAGGCATCTTACCACTAAACCATTAGAAACCATGCTATACATATACAGGGGTCAAAATTTGCTACGGCTAAACTGATCCAAAATCTTCTTGCAACATGGAAAATTTTACATGAAACATCTCGAGCGGACGTCATCTGCAAACCTATGTAAAGATCGGGATTTAGCATTGGCATAATCAAGGTTTCGTTGTAAGAATAGAAGGTAGAACTTTCATCTAACAGGATTTGTTTCCAGAAGTAATGAAATTGAAGGCAAGCGAAATCAACCTCCTAGCAGATAGCATTTACACAATTACAAGTGTCCCAAATGAAAACTATGAGGTTTTTTTAGGGCAAAGAACAGCTGCAGCCATTAAATTTTAAAGGAAGCTCTGCTTTACCACCATTACATCTTTGCAACCGTTGCTGCAATTACATCTTTGCAACCGTTGCTGCAAAAGCCACAACCTAGTCGTCAAATGCTTGAAGCACATCCTTTAATCTTGTCAATATTGGTTAATGAATTTTATAGAGTAATCACTTCTGTTTGCTCGAGTCTTTCAAAACTAAAGATTGAATCTCATACAATTAAGACTCTGTGTGTGTATATATAGGCTCCATTTTATCCAAACAGCTTAAAGGAGAGAAGGGAAAAAAATTGTTTTTTACACAAAAAAAAGGAGATGCAGTTAGATTCTTACCAGTAAATACAATGCACACCTTAGCCAAATATATAATTTACTATATTTGAACCATAGAAAGCTTTGGCGTCAGTTTCAAAGTGATGTCACCATAAGGTACATCTTGTTGTACATCAATAAGTCCATAACTCTTCAAAACCTAATGAACAGTGCAGTCACAAATCTTATATCAGTAGAAAAAAATAAAGTAATAATTTGACTGTCTTTGAAAGAAAGCTATTTACATGCTTAAGAGCGAAATTGACAATTCCAAAGAACCACTAAGAAAGTTTACGTTCAACTTAACAAAATACAGTAATCTAAGATTTGCAAATAATCTGTCTGTATTCATTCTTCTGCAATTTTTAAAACTAGCTCTTTAACCGTAAAAGATTTGATGTTTCAAGTTGAAATTTAGCCACTTTTCTCCAAATCAAGTATAGAGCATCAAGTTTGTGTAGTTTTGAAAAAGTTACCAGCGTCTCATAGAACATCCGCGCACATAGCTTTCTTCTTTTTCCTTCTAGGATGCCATTCAAAGAAAGATCTTGGTTCGAGTTATCTGAGATTGATTTTATAGGAGAAAGACTCCTTAAATACCGACCTACAGCCCTGTTCGCATTAAACACAAAGAGAGGACAATTATAACAAGACATTCAGAGTACTTGAAATATTTGACTTTCTTCAACCTTTCTCAATTTTCTTGATCTTGACTTCCTTCTATATATTTTAAATTACACTATTAGTTTCATCACAAAAATTTCTAGGATCGTACCCATTGATTTCTGGTGGATTTGGTCATTTTAATTAGAGAAAACCTTATTTATGGATTTAGCTTTCTCTATGTCCTTTTGCTTATGAAATTTTCTTTTTTCCACCCTTGTTAATGAAACTTGTTTCTTACCCGAAAACAAATCAATAAATAGGTTAACTTAGTTTTTCTTATATCCACGAGTGTCAGGATCAGCTTACGCGCACCTCAACTAATTTCACGGGACAACCCACTTGACCCTACAACATTTGAGTGTCAAGAAAACTCATAGAAAATTAATTCCTAGGTGACCACCATGGATTGAACCTATGACCTCTTAGTTATCGAGACTATGCTTCCTTCATTTTACCACTAGTTCAATCCATGATGGTTAAATAGGTTTACTTTAATTAAAAGGGTTGTAAAGCGAATGATAGAAAAGTACCTCGTTCTCACTGACAACGAGTCAACACCATGAGTTCCCTGAGATCCTGTATACAAGCAAGTTAAGTCCCAACACCACATCAAATTCCAAGTTATATAACACACCCAAGAAATATGTTTGAAGGAAACATATAAATAATAACAGGAAGTACATTACTTGATTTACTAGCCGGTGAGCTATCTACTTCCAGGAAATAAAGATCCTACAATAATATCTCAGCAAGTTAACTTAAAAGGATGAAGAAATGCAAGTGATAGTTCAAATCGTTTAATCAACGCTACTGCTTTAACTCTAGCAGTTCAAAAGTGGTAATATAACATAATATGGTAAGTCCTAATTCAAAATTCTTGGTCTTGCTTGCAATCATCTCAAATTAATAGTTCATGTATTGAACCTTTAGTAATCAAACTAATTCAAATCCAGAAAATGAAGATGATGACAAGCCATTAAATTATTTCTCAACTTTAATCCAAATATGAATGACAAAAAAATTATTTAATGTGTGAAGTCTTTTTTTCTCTTTTTTTGTGGCCATGCTGGTACTGTCCTCTTTTTCTGCTGATAAGAAGAAGGAAGTTTGCATTACACTAGCAAGTTACAGAAGAATATGAAGCACTAATGTTAATAGAAAGACCTACCTCGTCAGCAGTACCAATCTGCTTATCAGAGAGTGTAAGATCTTCTGCACCCAATCCCTCATCAATTGTCCCCGGAGTTTCAAACATGGAGGTTGAAGGTTCAGTTGATACTGGTACAGGGGTAACTAAGCCTTCAGAATGCCTCGGAGAAGGCATGAGCCTTTCTGGAGAAGCATCTAAGTCTCCCATGGTTTCGTCCCCTCGATTTCCTTCAACGTCACGTATGTGTTCAATCTCACCAGAATAGGAAACAGAAGCAGGATTCACAGTGGGTGGGATTCTAGATTGTGGCGAAGAAGAAACTTCTGGAGATGGAGCAACTGTAGGGAGCAAAAATGTTTCGCCTGCTGAAGGAATGTTTCCAGCAGGATCAACAGAGCTCGGAATTTCGGTATATGGAGTGGAAGCAACTTCTGGAGCTAGAGGTGGAGCATCTATTAGGCCTGATAAAGTCTCACTCGTGGAAGTAACATTTCTTGCATCCCCAAAGTTCTCCAAAGCTTCCTCCAAGGATATTGTACGACATTTTGTAGCAATATAGTCCACATTAAAAATATCTGAGAGATTATGACAGAGACCTGCATACAGATTTTTTATTTCTTTCTGCTATTCAAGGAACTCATAAAGAAGTAGAAAACAAAACTACAACAAAAAATCACTTACCAGTGATGGAAGGATGATGGAAAACTTTTTTTTCTCTCAGCTTGTTGTTTAACTTCCATACTTCCAAAGAAGAGCTTGGAATGTTTCTTCTTTCACGTAATAAATCACTGGAATCCTCAAGAGCCTTTTTCATAAACCTGCAACACAACTTTCTATATCAATAATTGATTAAAATAAACAAAAAAGCCAAATGATAGATATCACAAACATACTTATTAGTCAACACAGTAGACTTATCAAAGAACTGTTTTCTCTTCCTCGATCTTGGCCTTGGCTGTTGTGGAGGAGTGGGTTGAAGAACATGCTCTACTGAAGGTTGAACTGAAACAGTGGAGAAGAAAACATCCAAAAATGAGATACTGTTAGTTATTTGCCACCAATTAGAACAACTCCAAATATAGAGCAAATGGAATTGAACTTACTCAATGCCTCTGGTGCAGAAGCAGAAGTTGGAGGTCCGGCACTTTGCTCATGTGGTAATGATGTCTTTGTCGGAGACATCTTGTCTTCAATGATTGATAGCTTATCCGGATTTATATTCTCACCTATAGGGCTGGGTGGTTCAGATATGACATCACCACCAGGTGGAGACACTATAGGAACATCTTTTGTACTAAAAACAGGGACGTCCCGTGGAACTTCCATTTCTGGAACATTTTGAGGAGACAAAACACCTTCAGGAATGCCCTTATTACTCGGACCAAAATCTTGAGCATTCATGGCATCCGTAACTTCAACTTCTGGAAAACTATGTGGCATATTGTCCCCATCATGGCCAGTGTTAAGTATATCTTCAAAAACACTTGGGACTTCAACATCCATAGTAATATCCACGTGAGGTGGCGGAATCATGCTGCAAACAAAAAACATGAACAGTCAGCCTGGTTGTAGTCCATCCATTGATCAAGAAAAAGAGTGGATTCAAAAGTATGGGAGTCTTACTCATCTTCCATTGAAACGAACTGATCAGAAGACCCTCCAGGATGTGTTGAATCATGCATGACATCCTATGTATAAAATTAAGCAATTTTAATAATGACAATGAACATAGAAAAAAGTATAAAAGACACTTAACAAACCGGTGTAAATAATTCTAGAAAGAAAAAAAAGAATTAAAAAAAATGTGAGAGAGAGGGAGAGAAGAAGAAGAAGAAGACAGAACCTCCTCAAAAGATATATCTAAATAAGCATCTCTTCCAATATAAGTCTGATCTGCAATGCAAAGGTTTAGTTGGTTAATAAGTCCGTATAATATTGAGTTACAGATTATTGAGCAGGGGTGGGATAAATGTGAAAGGGAATCATGTTCAACCTGCAAGAGTGATCTCTTCCTGACTCTTCATATGAGTATCTGGAACTCTGTTGGAACAAAATCATTGGTGTAAGAGAGATTTCAAATAAATCATATAGTTGGGAATCTAGGGACATTACCCATCATGGTAAATATCACTATCCAATTCCAAGGCATCGAGATCAAAAGTCGAAGGAAAAGTGATAGAATAAAACGGTGCTTGATAAACACTATCAGGCAAAGTGAGTATCGCTGAAGCGTGCATATGCATTTTTCGTAACTCCATCACCAAAACATCGACATCATGTTTTAAATAATCAATTTGCTTTGAATAAATCCGCACAACACCCAACAGAAGGTAGCTTGACGTCCGCAGGGCAAGAGGAACTTCTCCAAACATGATTGCATCTAAAGGACATCCATCCCAAACAAGAATCAGAGATCATCCAAACTCACAGAAACTCATACATGCACTTGAAAACCCATACCTTGAAAATACAAATGGAACATGGCCAAGAATTTAACAATAACGGCAGAGAAACTCCATCTAAGTTGGGATGTAAGAGCTCAATACAAATAAAATAAGATACTAACCGACGACAACAGAAATTTTAGTCTTCTCATAGTCTTTCTTGTTCAGACGGTGCTGTAAATGAGCTGCACACCACACGGTCCCTAATGGGGTTTTACGGGCCAACAACGTGTGCGAGTAAAACATTTCTTTTCTCCTCGAAACGAAA
>JACWES010000172.1:0-14720 GCA_025688845.1 Cucumis hystrix
AATCTATAATTTTGTTCTTATCCACTAAACTCCACAAATTATGTCTAGTGAAAAATTCCAAAAAATTTCATTTTTAGAACAATCCTCATTTTTTGCACAATCAAGATTCAAACTAGTTTTTTTTCTTTCTTTCTTTTTTTTCCTTTTCAGGTCATTGAGGAATTTGATAGAAAGTTTATGTCTTACATTCAATTTCTTCCATCGTCATCTTCAAGGTTAGTTTCTTTTTTTTTAAAAAAAAAAAATGAATTACTTCTCATTGTTTGCATTTACAACTTCCTAATTAATTAATATTTTTGCACTGTTTTTTATTCACTTTATCATTATTTTTTGCAGCACTATCCAACTAAATAATCATAACAATGAAGAAACAACCAAGTTTAGTTTATGTTTTCTCAACCAAATCCCTTCCACTATTTTTACGAACAATGAGATAGAAACGGGGAATGATCATGGATTACACGTTGCACTTATTGATGTCAATAATTATGCCATCGTCTCTGACGGTCCTTTGTCGATAGCACAAATTGACGTCACCGTCCTCAATGGAGACTCAGACGAGTTCATCAGCCAAAATATTTTGTCTCCAAGGGATGGAAAAAGGCCATTAATTGTGGGTAATGATTTGAAAATTCATCTAAAAAATGGAGTTGGGTTCATCAAGAGTTTGAGCTTCACTGACAATTCAAGCTGGGTGAGATCCAAACAATTTCGATTAGGATTAAGAGTTGTGGATGACAAAATTCGAGACAAGTTTCCAAGAATTAGAGAAGTTGTATCTCAACCATTCAGAGTCTTGGATCATCGAGGAGAAGGTAATTAATTAACTATTTTATGTTTTTTTTTTATTCAAATTAAACCTAGCTATTCTCTCCCAATGCTTAGCAATTTGTTTTATTAAATTAAATTTAAAAACTACTTTTTTTAGGTGTTTTCTTTTTTGAAATTATACCTATTTCCTTTCATTTTTCTACCATGGTTTGTATCAATAATGAGTAGCTAAAGAGTTGCAACATTCTTTAGCCAAATTCCAAAAACAAAATCAAGTTTTAAAAATAATATGATTTTAGTATTTAAATTTTGATTTGGTTTTTAAAAATATGGATAAAAAGAGATCTTTATCAGAGCCCTAATTTAGTCACAAAAAATATTATTAAATTTAACTTTATATTAACTTCCCCAACTCGATTCCTCTATTTATAACTAATACCATAGTACACAATCTCCATATTTTATTAACATTACTAGCTCTAACATCCTAATTACATTCCTATCTGTTCTTTCTTTCTTTTTTTCTTATATATACATAGTTTGTTTTGCTTCAATTGTTTTACTAGTGAACAAGAAGCACCACCCTCCGCAAAGGGAAGACGAGATATGGAGATTAGAAAGAATTGGAAGAAATGGAGTTTATCATAAAATCTTATCTTCTCAAGGCATCAATACGGTTGATGATTTTTTAAGAACTCATGAAGAAAAGGGTCCTCTTTACTTGAGAAAGGTAAACTTAAAAGAATATTATCAAAGTTCTTCATCACTTACCATTTTTATTTAGATAATGATCTAAAAGTTTGTTAAATTAATTAATCTCCCTTTTCCATGCATTGATGAAGTTACTTGGTAAGAATGTGTCAAACAAGTCATGGAATGCAATGGTCACTAATGCTTTGGAATGTGCCCCTCTTGACAAAACCTTTCCTCAAAGCTTTGAGGTTTGATGACTTATCTTCATAAACTTAAGAAGTCTATTTTAAAAGTTAATTCAAAAATATATATATATATAATCTCAAAATGCTTCTCACTTTCCTAGTATTTTTTTATTACATGAAGAGGCAAGATTTGTTTCAATATGAAGGCATGGGAACTGAAGGTGTTGAAGGAAACATAGAAGTAAGTGAGCAAAGGAACTTAAGTGATTGGAATCAGCTTTTAGAGACAACAACACTTGAAGAATGGGAGCCCATGCAACATGAAGTGGAAGATGTAAATGCATATTGTGCAACCAATCATACAACCAAATACAAATGAATCTATATCTTTTGTTTATATAATTAACAATACTATTATTCTCTTCAAGCTTTTTTATATTTGTATTTCACCATTTATTTTAATTATTGTGGGGTATATATATATATACCTCACAATAATCTATACTATATATAAAAGTATGGATGAGGGAAAACTTTTTGTTTCAAATTTTGCCCTTCTTTTTAGTAGATTTGTTGGTTTCTTACTTGGGTTTTATTGTAATTTGCTTTTTATTTATTTTAATTTGAAATTAATTATTGATAAATACTTGGATATAAATAATATTAACTTTCTCTCCAATTAATTATATCATTAAAATTTCTCTAAAACCATTCACATTCCCTTATCTTCCACCTATTCACATTCCACTTTCTTGCCTATTAACTATTTTGTAATTATTTCAACCTTTCAAATTATTTTCCCTTTTCAAATATTTGGGTATAAATATCCTATTCTTTTTTTTTTCTATGCATGTTCACAATAAAAAGTTATGGGTGTGAAGAAATTAGTCTTCCAGCAAATTTAAATAAAAATTTGTGAGCCAAGGTTGCTACAAAAGCGATCACGAACCTTTATCATATTTTTGCAATGCCTAGGAGCAACCAATCAACTCAATAAAAAAGATGCAGAGAAATTGATGAGAATTCAAGGATGAAAAATGTAAAAGTGGGAGACTAAAGAGAGAATGATCAGAAACGTCATTTCCAAAAAATAACAAAGTGACATGTGGATGCCAAAGAACTATTTTCCAGTTTTTAATCATTGCTTTATAATTAACTTAACTTTAAAAGAATACATTCTTTGCTCATGCTATTTTTTTCAATTTAATTAATTTTTTTATTAGTTTTTTTATTAATAAAATGGTGAAGTGTAGTTAATATACTATTATTGTGTTTGAATTATGTAACTTCTGTTGGAATCTAATTATTAGTTATAGTTAAAGGTAATATAGTAGGTAAAAGAAGAAATATGAGAATAGTTTCTCTATTTGGTCCTAAGAAATTCATTAAAAATAATAAAAACATTAAATTTAATTTATTTTAGAATTTTAAAAGTTTTAGAAGTTGAATAGTTTGATCGAGTAATTATTAAAAAGTCATAACAAATTTATGATTTGACAATAAATTATAATAAATCTAAGAATTGGAAAAGTTTAAAAATTTCAATAATTTAACAATACTACTAAATTCTTGAAATTAAATAGATATTATCTGTACGTACCTTTTTCTATAAAAATCTTGTATGTGTATTTGTTTTTTTCCAAACTCAACCCCTTTTCCAAAATTAGTTGTTTGATGTATAATGTGCTAGAGCATAATAGATAATTAAATTTATTTTTTCTCTACTTGACAGATAATTTATTTATTTGGTATGATATGAGATTAGATAAGCACAAAAGTTTTTTTTTCCTACCTAGAATAAATTATAAAGTAAGTGCTTTAATAAATAATGTATGGTTATATTTGAAAAAATAATTTTTAATTTGATTTTAAACATCAACAAGTAGATTAAAAAAATTATCTCAAGTGCATATACTAATCTCTTTCCTCCAATATATGTTTTCATGTTTTCTTTACCGAATACAATCTTCTTTCTAATAAGAAATGATATAAACTTTGGAAAAAAAATATTTTTAAAATGAAAATAACATGTTTTGCTAAAAACAAAGTTTTGTTATAATTCAAGAATTTATCATTGATTGTAAGTTTATTTTTAATGCATTATATCTTATAGAATACATAAAACATTAAAATATTAACATAAAATCACTTTTAATCTTCTCCATCTTCCACTTTCATTTTGGAATATCTTTTTATGCAAACATTTTTTCTTCAATAAACTCATTATCAAATAATTTAACGATAACAATAGTAATGTATCTTTTATACTTTTGTTTTTAAATAGTATCTTTTGTACTTTTGAAAATTAAATTTGTTGAATTTTGTTATATATGATTTTTTTTTTTCATATTTCTTACATTCATTTAACAAGTTAAAAGAGTCATTTGCTATGCACATGTTGAATGACTAGTTAAAATAAATGGGGAAATATATATATGTTTAAATGCTACATGTTTGACTCAAGCATTTTATTTAAGAATTTGTCTTCTATTGTTTTCTTTCCGTTTGTTACATGTAGATAATGTAACATCAAAACTTTACTATATTTTTTCTTGTAACTATTTACAATTAATCTATACATTATATATTGTTTGTGTTTCCTAATCTAATCTTTACACATATGATTATATCTTTTCTCTCATTTTTTTTCCTAATTTTATCTTATTCCAATAAATCAATCACTCTTATAACTAAAACAAAAAAAAAAGTCATCATACAGTTTTCAATATGAAAAATATGCTATATATCAATTAGACTTTTACCATTAACTAAGTGAAGACTTGACATCTTAAAAAAATTTACTAGTTGACTACGAGTCAACCTTTACTATTTTTGCAATAAATATGTTATCTTAGGCTATTTTTAAAATTTATTTCTTAAATGTTGCTATTCTTTATACTTTCAAATTTTATTATTTATTTTTTACACGAGGGCAAAATGTAGTAAAAAAATCAAATTTAAAGAAAAAGAATAAACCGGAAAATTTGACTAAGAATTTAACTATGTTCAATTCATTGTAAGACATGATAATGAAACAAACTTAATTTTCAAAAATAAAAAACATAAATGAAATAGTTATCCAATGGACCATTATTTATTTAAAATCGATACATATAACTTTCCATTTTATTTTATTTTAGAGTATATGGTGGTTTTAATCATATACCTACCAACTCTTCAAGTGCTTCCTTCAGGAACTTTATTCGATTCTCAAAAGAATAACAAGAGGAAAGAAAAAAAAAAAGTTGTTTTTTGACCCACAAAAAATTAAGTGCTCAAAATTATAAAAAAGAAAAAAGAAATTAGAAATGTTAAATCAAATTAGGAAGTTAATTAATGGAGCTGGTCGTTAATTTAACTTTTTGCACACTCTCCTTCTAAAGTAGAGAAAGGATTAGAAGGATATGAAAAGAAATTCTTCTTACTTTAATTTAATGTCTTCACAATTTGTCTCTTTCTAAATTTAATTAATACAACAAAGTGTTTATTTATTATATTTTATGTTAATCAGTTCCACTTTTTTTCGAAGGAATTTTGTATGGTTTTACTTTCCAAATTATACGAATAACTAAACAAGTTTTTCATACATACCAAAGAGAGGAATTCAAACTACAAATTTGTAGATTGTTTACTTATAAAAAAATTGAAATTCCCACATATTTCATTTTGCAAGTATCAATAAATTTTTCAACATATATATTTTTATATACTAAGAAGGAAAAAAGAAGTTGATGGAACTCTAATGTTTGCTTAAGGTTGTATTCGAGGTCTCTGAATTTTCAAACTCAACAATTTAACTCTGAAGTTTACTTTTGTCAACACTCTGATAATTATTTCACGATGTATCGTCACTGTTTTTACTACTTAGTAACGAGAAAATTTGAAGAAATATCTATTTTTATTAAAATTTGAAACCATATTTTAATATAGCTTTAATTTTTTTTTCCTTGCTCTTCTTCTGCTTTTGTTTGTTTCTCCACCCATTCCTCTAAACTGTCTTCCTCCATGCACCGCAACGAGGATATACTTCTTCTTCTTCGCTCCTTACCTTCATATTCACCAAACGATTCAGCTGTCAAATGCCACCTCCATTTTTTCTTCTTTTTTTCGCTTCCTTCTTCTTCTTCATTTTCCCCTCCCTGCTATCCACTGCCATTGGATTGAATGATCTATAACCAAAAAATAGTAAATACTAACTCAACCCAAAGACAAGAACAAGGTGGTAGACTCTAGATCGAAAAAGACAAAAATGGGAAAGGCGTCTATATAAAGGGAAGAAAAGGAAAGTGGGCAATTCCAAACCAAAGACTAACCAAAGACAAGAATCGGACCCACTTCAAACCAAGGACAAGAAGCAAGAAAATGAAAGTGGGCAATCCCAAACCAAAGACTAATCAAAGACAAGAATCGGACTCACTTCAAACCAAAGACAAGAAGCAAGGCTCTAGAAAAAACAGAAAAATAAGAATTGTTTAAATGGTTAAATCCAATAAGACATTCCCATATTTTCCTACCTTCTAGCAATTCTTGTTTTTCTGTTTTTTCAGAGCCTTGCTTCTTGTTTTTGGTTTGAAGTGGGTCCGATTCTTGTCTTTGGTTTGCATTTCCCATTTTTGTCTTTTAGCCTAACATCCTACTTTTGTCTTTGGGTTGAGTTAGTATGGACTACTTTTTGGGTTGCACATCCCCTTGTTGAGGTATGCTTTGATGAGTATTTTCTTTGTTGAGTATTTGCTTTGTTGAGTAGAGAAAGACTTCTCCCTCGATTGTGTAGTGAAAGAACTTTTTGTGGTGCTATGTGTCACGGACATATTTTCCCAAGTTGTGTTTACTTATGGTTATATGCTCTGAATACTCCCAGTTTATCTTATCTTTAAGTTCCATATCTTGTTTAGGTAGTTGCATTTCATTTTATGTCATAAAGCTTGGGTGTGACGTTTCGGCATTTTCATATGATAGCTTGCCAGAGCTGAAAATGTCCAAAATGTACTATAGGGGAGGCATACTAGTTGAATCCCCGCCCAAGCATTAGTTATACTCTTTGCAAACAACCATTTTTTCTTGCAATTGACAGTCTTTAATGCTTATTGTAACGTCTATTTCAATGTATTTCTTTCTTTCCCGCGTTTTATAAACAAATTTCCCAAGAACACTAAGGAAGGTTACGACATACGTCGACGTTACCCACAACTTTCGGATTTTGATCGGCTGACTTGTTCATCGAGTTAGAACAAGTGCCGCACAATCGTCCGTCCCAAGATTGAAACGCTACGATTGTGACACTATGCATGCACCTCTATATATAGAGTAATTTTTTAGATTATAAAATTTTAAGTCATGATAATTGATAATAGGATAAATTGCAAAAACACTTCCAAAATATTAAAAACCCTAAAAAACACAACCTCAAAATAGATATTTATATGAAATTAAACTTCAATTTTGCCTAGTCTTTATCACTACATATTGTTATTGCAGCGCACATGGTTTCACAAGCAGACAGCCTACGAACCAGTGCTTTACCAGCCATCATTTTCCTCGTGGAGTACGCTAGTGTTAGGGTGACAGCCAAAGGTAAACCTTCCGGAATTGCCACAACCACAATAGTAACAGCAACAGTAACCATTTTAATAACTCCATTAACAGCATCACCTAGACTCCTATGGCCACGCCGAAATGGAGGGTTTCCATTTGCATCGTCTGTATTTTCCGTGAAGTATCTGCCCAAAAGGATGGCTAGCATAGAAACTGCAACTGCAAGCACAACTATGCCGATGAAAGTTGCAATTCCATTCGACCGGACCTGCAAGGAAGTTTCTTGCCCAGTATCCTCTCAGATACTTGCCATCAACAATCCCCATTCAGTATTGATTCCAATGGCAGTTACCATCATGGTACCAACTCCATCTGCAACCTTACAACCAGACATCAAAAAGGGTGCCTTCTGCTCCTTTCGAACAATCTTGCTTTCGCCTGTCATGCTAGATTCATCTATGGCAAGTGAATGGCCAGTGATCAATATTCCATCAAGTAAGGATTTGATCTCCAATTTTAAGAGGTACAACATCCCCAACAAAAAGGTCAAATATCGAGACCTTTAAAGTTCTACCATCGCTGAAGATCTCTAGCTACTTGTATATGTTCTGCTTTTCCTCATTTAAGTTCTGAACCGAAGGGGCTGTCGATAATCACTAATCGCAGTGACCATTATGACAAGAAACACAGCAAAGGCAATACTTTCTCCATCATACCATCCTTCCTCTACACCCTCTGTTTTAATACCCAAAGCCAATGATGCCACTGCAGCTATGATCAAGATGATTAGGGTTAAATCTTGCCAAGCTTCCCAAAGAAATCTCAAGAAGCTCCGTCCATTTTTAATTTACTTGGATACTTATTTGATCCAAATTCGTTTCTTCTGTTAAGCAAATCAGTTTCATCTCCTTATATTCCTTTCTCGGTACTTGTTTTCAACAAATTTGATAAGCCTTTAATTCCTCCATGCTGTTGTAAAGAAGACAAGTTTTGAACACGAGTCAATGAAGCAAGTTGTTCTAAATTAATGGAATAGTCACTACTTGACAATAAAGGTGATACTGATGAACCAATTTGTTGTTCCCCTGCCAATTTGAAAAGCAGCGTTGCCCTTATCACTTGTGCATGGGCTCTAATCATCCATCTCCTTTGTTCTTTCTCTTCCTCCTTTTTTAAGTCCAAAGTATATCGAAATCTCCAAGAGGCATTAAGCACCAATGCAGCTTGCCTCCATCGCTTGAGTATCTCGAGAGGGACATTTTTGGTGTTGTCAATGTCGAAGGGATCCGATACACCCTCTTCTTCCTCCTCGTCAATGCTTTTGCCGGAGGAGAGTCCAGAGTCAACAAGTCAACATCGTGATGTCGGCCGGACGTGGAAACAGTAAGCGGGAATTAATAGGCCATTGCCGGAACCGGAGGAATCACGAGACGTCATTTTTTGGCTGGGCCCAGGTTGAAGTACGTGGCGAGAGAGATGGCACAGTACATACACACAATTGACCGACGGTTACAACAAATTTAGGAAACAATAGAGAAGCGAAACGGTGGCACTGGTGCTTGAAGCTGAATGCACGTAATTGTGTAAGGCATGCAATGGCAGCCAAATTAACTGGTGTGGTGGCCGTGTATCTGAGACTGAGAGATGACCTGTCCATTGATCTTCAAAAGGAAGGTCTAGAAAAAAAGGCAAAGCAGAAAACCTCCATGAAAATTGAGATCCATTGGAGCTCCGAGATGGATGAGCAACACATGATAATGACAATCATTCTAATGACTCATTTGCTCACATTGTAATTGGTTGTTGAAATCTCAATTATTATTTGGGACGTAAATCGTAGGTTTTGTACTCATTACCTTTTAAAACGCAAAAATAAAATCCTAATTTACATGAAATTGTTCAAATTAGCAAAAGGTGGATATTTAGCTATTGAGTTATATATTTGCAAGAACCATAGAAGAAGGTGATGGATTACCAATCACATAAACCCGATTATCAGTAGCATAAATATATTGACTTGAAAAGACAACAGTAGTTTAGAAAAGTTAAGTAATTAAGAGTATTGGCCTTTCGAACAACCGAAGAGGCACACAATTAAGTTTTGCGATTTCATTCAGTAACTTTTTTTTGTTTTATTTTCAAAACAATCCTATTTTTCAAAATCACCCCTTGAAGAGAGGCACATAATTAAGTTGTAATATTAAAATGTAAAGAAGTAGTATATGAAAAGACCATTAGTTTTTTGGTTTGAAAAAAGGTTGAACTATACGGCCTGCAATAGCATTTGTAGATGGAATTGATGGATAAGAAGATTTCATCCATCGTCTCAAAAGAGTACTTTTCCCCACTTTCTTTTGGCAACAAAAGAGTGGGTTTCTCAGGATCAATCCCTTAATTTTCCAATCTTTTTTATAAAAACATAAGTTGGTTCCTAGTGCAGACGAATCTTCAGTTCTCACATAATCATGGGTTGGTTTTCCAATTAAATAATATTAAGGAGCTGTTTTGAATTTGGAAATAATGAATAGCAAAACAGATTGAAATTATTTTCACAAACAAAAAAAAAATTAAATGACCTTGGAAGAATTTGATAGGATTTGTTGTATTTGTAACTGGTTTCAATTTTTTTTGAACTTAATTTGAAAGAACAAAATGATTATGGATTTAATTAAGGTCAAATTATACAAAATACTCTTAAAGTATACTTTAGGTAAAGTATATCCTTTTAACTTTCAAACATTTTAAAAATATAAATCTTGATAATTAGTTTTAGATAAAAATACAAAATGATAAATAATTAACCACGTATTAAAAAAAGATGTACTTGACTATAAATAAACACAACCCAAATACTAATGTTTAACTTTAAAAAAAAAAATAGTTGCAAATTTAGCAATTAGATTCAAAATAATCAAATATATAGTAACATTTTAAAAAATTTACAAATGCAGTAAAATTTGTCAAATTCTATCAATGATACAAGTCTATCACTGATAGACTATGTTGTAAATATTGGTCTAACAGTGATAGATCATATGAGTATATCAACGATACAAGTCTATCAACGATAGTTTTGCTATATTTGCAATTTTTTTTTAAATATTGTTATATCCTTAATTATTATTCCTCAAATGGTCATCAATTAAAATTACTCTTTTAAAAACGTATAATTTCTAAGGTTCCATTTTTCTTTTTCTTTTTCTTTTCTTCTTTTTTACGAGATATAACAAAGACAAATATAAGTTAACACGAAGGAGAGAAAGATGGGAGAAAAAGATAGATAAGTGTTAAGATCATAGGTCCAAGTAGGGAAGTGAAAGGAATGGAAGAGGGAAGTGATGGTGCGTATAATATTCAACTCAACGTTCCAAACACTATTCAACGATTTTCATCTAAAACTAAATAGTAAGAATATTTTTTAAAAAAATTTTAAAGAGTATTTTTTAAATCTTTGAAATTTTATAGAGGTTTTTAACCCAAAATACAAAATTCTAAAAAAATTAACTATAATTTAGTCTCTAGTGAAATAAGACTTTATAAATTTTTCTCATATATTTATAGCTTTTCTAAAAATACACATCGATCTTGATATTTCATATAATTGAAACTTCGACACATATTTAAGGGTTGTGGTACAACTAACATGCATTTGTTCAAACTATAGTCATACTTGTGTGTGTTTATAAGTTATATAGTTTCTAAAAATATTGGTTTTAGTTTAAGTTGATGTATATAATATAGCTTAATCAAATAGTTGCAAAAAAGCTGGAGTCCATGTGCTAACCTCAATATTAGCTAATGCTCATGTCCAACCAATTAGCTCTTGAGCTTTGCACAAAATCATCATCTTTATATAGTTCTTAAATGATATAAAAATAATATATCATAATATACAAGCTATATTTAAATTGGGAAAAAGTGTGATTTGGAAAAATAGAATGGTTTTATATTTAAATTAGGAAAAACGGGTGGTTTTAAAACAATTTAGGTAAAAAGGGTTGTTTTTTTGTCATTGAGTGGATTCTTTTTTTATTTAATTTTTTAAAACATCAATTCACCTATTTTTATTCTCCATCCTTCTCTTTTATTGTTATAGTTTTTAATTTTAATGATTTATTAATCATTGTATTCTTAGTGATTTTTTTTAAAAAATCATATTGACTATTATTTACTTAACTATTTTAAACTTAATAATTTTTTGTAATACTTTATTGTTCCTATTTTTTTTTTATTATGCACATCCTTAGTTTTTTGTAATGTGTTTGGTAATTTCTTCTTTTATTTTATTATTATGTTTTTATTTTCAATCTATTTAATAACAATGTTTATGATGTTTTGATATTTTTGCCAAAAATTTAAGCTTCAGGAAATGATTTTTTGAAAAATTTATGTAATCAATCTATATGTTTTCCTTTCTTTTGTTATTTTAGATGTATCAAGTTGATACTGTAAATCTTAAATCGACACCGTTTTAAAAAAGATAGATCCAAATACATAAAATTTAAATTCAATTAAAACATTAAAAGAATTAATCAATCATACTTATAAATAAAACATTAAAAGAATTAACAATGTTCATATAAATATACTTTTATTCTTGTGTATTTGGATCAATCTTTTTAAAAATTGTGCCGATTTAAGAATTGTAGTATGAACTCGATACATCCAAAATAAGAAAAAAAAACATATAGATTAATTATATAAATTTTTTAAAAAATTATTTCCTAAACTTTAAATTATTGGCAAAATTATCAAACATTATGAAAATTGTTATGAAATAGATCGAGAAAAAAACATATTAATAAAATAAAAGAAGAAATTATCAAACATATTTTAAAAATATGGAAGTGCAAAATAAAAAAAATAGAAATAATAAATTATTACAAAAATAATTAAGTATATAATTGAGTAAATATGAATTTGTGAAAGCAAATAATAAAAAAATTAAGAATAATAAATTATTAAAAAATCATTAACTTAAAAATAATTAAGTATATAATAGTAAATATGAATTTGTGAAAAAACTATTAGAAAATCATTAAGTATATAATTGGTTAATAAATTATTAAAATTAAAAAATTATAATGATAAAGAAAGAATGAGAGAGAATAAGGAGTGATGAAGTGGTGTTTAAAAAAATTAAATAAAAATGGAATCTAAATGACAAAAGAACAACCCCTTTTACCTAAATTGTTTTAAAACCACTCTTTTTTTCCAATTTAAATATAAAATCACCCTACTGTTTCAAATGTAAGAAAAGTTAATATATAATAGAGAACATACCCCACAATAAAATAACAAAACATTTTCTCATGACTTGTGCTGTCAACCATTTTAAATATATATGAAAAATACTCTCACTATTAGTCTTCTATATATATATATATGAAAAACTGTTTAAAAAATACCCATAAGAATGGTATCCCTCAATAATTCGAATGCTTTCATTTCTTTATCTTTCCTCACCGTCTTATCTGATCTCCAACAACTGTTTATTATTTCTGGTGTTCTTGTTTGTTATTGTTAATGAATGAAGCTAAGTTTCAAGTATCAGATCAGTGACAACCTAAGTACGTACTATGAACGTACACATCAGGATTTGTAAATAGGGAAACATGAAGCTCCTTTCTTTTGAATCTCCATTACCTCTCTCTTCAAGACATGCATTCTGATCTCATATATACATTTATTCATATGGACATGTCTCTCATATATTTATATTCATATATTTTTGTCTATTTTCGTTTTCTCTCTCTCCCCTCTTGCCTTTTCCAATTCTTACAATCAACTTTACAGCTTTGCATGTTCCTTTTTGACTCTCCCCTACTATGCTTATCCTTCTCTTAAAAGAAAAAGCTTCACATTTTGACCTGAAGAACCACCAAACAATATCATTCTTATATATATCCTAGTGCATCACGCTTGCCCACACAAATTATATATTGTATCTTTCTAAAGTAAAAGATTAATTATATCCTAACTCAAAACCTAATCTAGACCATAAAAATTTATTTTCAAAAAAAAGAAAAAAAATAAACTTTTTTTTCATTGGGAAGCTGTAACCCCATCGCTCCTTCTAACCTTTCTCCTTTGATTTCATAAACCTTTCTATTCCTGGGGTTACACCTTTATACTGTTTCTTTCTCTCTCATCAATATAATATATCTGAATTCAGCAAATGCAGATGAATTTTCTAAGTATCTTCTTTCAAAAAAGTAACAAATTTAAAATACGTACAGACATATCGGCCAAAATTATTTATATATACCCAGACTTCTTTTTGCCTTACTTCAAATAGCTAGTTTCAAACTAAATATGGAGAGACACAAAAAGAGGGACTTTCAAAACCTTCACAATGAACATGATTATCGACCTTCTGAAACTAGCCCTAAAATAACATCCAACTCTATCCCAACACCTTGGTTTGCTCTTCTTCTTCTTTTCTGTCTTTTGTTAAGGATTTTGTGATCATTAGATTTACGAACTTGGGGTGTTTCTTTTTTTTTCTTAGTTCTGAAGCCGCGTCCGACATTGTAGCTAACATTTTGTCACCTCAATTATGGTCTCAAATGGAAGCTATTCTTTGTCGGCTGGTAATTTCAATCTCCTTCTCTATCTCTTTTCTGGTACTCTTGATTTTGTGTGTAAGTTAAGAGTACTTCTTCTCATGATCTCTCCTCTTGCTCGATCTTGTTCCTATCGTTCTTGGCTATAAATCACTTCTCTAGACCAATCTTAGTACGACGAGAGTAGTAATATAAATGCGTCAACTTAGTTAAGATATCTAATACACATACACCAATTTATCCCTTCATCTGTCTTGTTCTTGGTTTAAACACCCAACAATTATCGTTCAAAATCCAAAACTATTCAATCTCGAGATATGTGAGTTTCATTTTTGATAGAACAAAAATGTGAGGTTAGAGGTATCAAAACCCTTGATAACAAAATGTTTTCTTTCAACCCATCAAATATTGACTCTGAGTATCTCCTACGTATGAGTTAGAGAGATTACGAGAACTCTTGATTTTTTCAATAGAATCCTCAACCAAACTCCGGTCGATTTTACCTCATTGAAATGTCTTCTTCCCCTCCCCAATTGAACCTATCTATAATTTTGTTCTCATCCACAAATTATGTCTAGTGTTAAAACCAATCCTCAATTTTTTTTTCAAATAAAACCAATCTTTTTTTTATAAAAAAAAGATACGGTTGGATAAGTAGTGCACCAAAACATTTTCACTAGGTGTACATCCCCAATAACTTAAAAAATTTTAGATCTACTAGTCCACAATCCGACAAGCGCCTTGATATCTTCCCATAGTTCAAGAGGAGGTTTCTCCTTGAGGTTGAAAGTTCTATTGTAAATATAACCAATCATAACTGATCAAATTGTATATTTTTTTTTTTAAACAAAAAAAAACAATCCTCATTTTTTGCACTATCAAGATTCAAGTTTCATAAAAAAAAAATTTCCTTTTCAGGTCAGTGAGGAATTTGATAGAAAGTTTATGTCTTACATTCAATTTCTTCCAT
>JACWES010000173.1:1454-14460 GCA_025688845.1 Cucumis hystrix
CGAGTATTGGAATCGATTATGTATTTCTCTCATGGGGAATCTTTGTTCATATATTCTCTCACCTCGGCCCTACAGAGTGCCATTTACTCCTTAATACCCAATCAGTATAAATCAAGACATTGAGAAAAAGAAGAAGAGCTTTATAGCTTTTCAGAAGAATCCGAGAATGAAAGAAGGCAATTCACGCCTAACTCATACCCTCTTTCTACTACTTCTACAGCGAAAGCGAAAGCAAGAAAAGCGACTCCTCCTCTCTCTCCTGACTTCAACGCAAAGGGAAAGGAGACATCCAATTCTCCATCTCGAAAGGTAGCCTGGATTTACCGACTTCTCTGATTTAGCGAATTTCGGATGAAAAAATACCCTCGATTTTCTCATTCTTTGCCCGCTTGGAATACAAAGAGACATCCAAGGAAAAAGAAAGGCGCAAAGTGCCCTTTCCTTTATCTAAGAATTTGCGTAGATAAGCAGTTCACATTGACTGCCCTTTGTTTACGACAAGAAAGGACCGAGTAAGGCCGAACTCGCCAACGACGAGGAGTCCGCTTCTTTTGTGCCCCAAGAGGGTTAGAAAAGGGCAAAGCCAGTCGGAGCACCACCCAGCAAATAGGTCAATCAATGGGCGTCCATAGAGCCGAAGGACAAAGGATAAGGATCCAGAGCCGGGTTAATCCTTCTGGCCTGAAAGCGACAATGGGAGGGCCTCGGGGAGCGAAAGACGGAGCGGTGATGAAAAGAACATTATCGCACGAGACATAGGGAAAGGGTAAAATCCATACCACGGAGAAAAGATGATGGAATGGGTCCAGATCAATATTCTTTGACCCTCACCCCCTTACTTTAGAGAAAAATCTTACACCTTCGGCCCTCTGGGATCCTCGTAACCTATTCAAATAGACGCAGCAATGGAATGAGCTTACCAAGGAATGATCTTGAAAGTATATACTTGATTGGACCAGACAATCCGACTGTCGGAACCAGACAACCATATTTGTCTCAGCTCTAGTACAATGTGCAGAGAATCCGCTCTAGCCCAATCCTATCAGTATGAGCTCTAGGAAATAAACCATATTCGTAAGCTCAAGGCCCTGACAATCCAACTCTCGGACCTGAGAATCCGAACTCAGACAACTGGAAGAGTATTAGCTCTAGACAATGAAAAGAGTATAAGCTCTCTGACAATCCTATGAGTCTAACCACTCTCCGGGCAATAAGTGCTTTGAAATAGATTAAGACTCACAAGAAATATGATTCATCAGATCAGAAGGAAGAAATACCGTAATAGAAGAACTCTGAATATTGGCAGTTCTTGCTCTCTCTGAATCTTCCTCTTTCATGATTTTTTCTCAAACCCAACGCCCAAGAAGCCTTTACTAAGGTTGGTAAACGTCTGGAAGAGTATCCAGCGATGGAGAAGAAGCTGAAAGATAAAGATCTCTTTCCATGAACTAGAAAAGGAAGACGTATCCCTTCCTGCTTATTTCAACGCTAATGGATAGTCATTTGGACCTTTGTTTTAGGGTAGAGGTAGCTAGACACTCAAGTTTAGAGCTAAAGTGGGCGCAGTTGAGGAGTAGTTCCATTAATCAGTCACCTGGACCCAACCATAGGCTGATTATTGCAGACGAAGGACTTCTCCAGTCGGTCGGTCCTCCGACGCGAAGCGAAACGACTTTCAGGCGCATATAAAAACAAAGGTCCAGAAAGCGAAACGACTTTCAGGCGAGTTTCGAGACATCTCCCGACGCTATATTGGCAGCATCTTCTTTATAGTCATCTGGACCTTTGTTTTTTGAACTAAAAAAGCAAAGGACTTCTTTATCACCTTTTCAATCGACCGCCTTGATTTTAGCTCTAGAACTTGCAAAGTTCATTGATTTTCGGACTGATTAATTCCACTTGAATAAATAAGGTGCGAAGCCTTGTAGTAAATCAAAGAAAATGAGCTTATTAACGCAAAGATGCACAGGTCGCAATATTCTTTGCGCCTCTAGGACGTCCTCTAGACTATCAACCTATTACTTTGAACTTTTATCTCTCTCATAAATAGTGGGACGTATCCACGCTTAAGGAGGGCAGAATCAAGGCTCCATAAGGCAGGGATATTGTATGAGTTCTATACAAAAAATAGACGAAGAAGAATTGCGAGGTCCATAAATCATCTGAGAATCCCGGTAATTTGTGGGGAGGTTCAAAGAAGAAAAGAGTCAAATAAGAGACTGCGACTTGGGAACTCATTCCCAAGATAAGCAAGAACTTCTCCTCCTCCTCCAAGACTGAAATTCCAAGAGCCACTTCTCCCTCTTCTGATGACGCATACCACCGGTGTCTCGATTTCTTTGATGAGTGGAAGGATGACAGGTTAAGCTAAATCAGTCATCTGGACCCCTCCAACTAACCTCTGCGGTCAGTCCTTCGGACCAGCTGTCTATCTCTAAAATAGTAAAAAGTCTTATGGCGCTCGTCATGAGCCTGAATTATCAAAAAGACTTCTGCAGAGAGCCAAGAATTTGCGAGCAGCATAAGGAGTCGATCAAATTAAGTCTTCGGACCGCAGAAGGACGAGTCTGATTCCAAAAAAGACTTCTGCAGACCCCACGGAGCGGTGCAAAGAATATTGCAAGGCACAAAGAATATATAGAAGGCTCGCCTAAATTTGAAGTGAAAGGCAATATTCGATAATTCAGGCTGAGGATCAAAGAACAAGAGCGGAAAGAACTGGATATTGTAGGAGTTGCCTTCGCAATATTCTTTGTACTTTGACCTTTTTAGTGGAATAATCCTCCACAATATCCCTGTCTTATGGCACCGCGTAGTGGGCCATAGATCTTTGCGTCTGGCCTTTGTTTTGCAAAATCAGAGCTATACCTAATTCTTTGCTCATCAACCGCTTTTAGATCCCTATTTATTTATTAAGATCCCTTTTAGATCTTTGCGTAGTGGAATGTCATCTTGACCTTTCTTTTTTCTAAAGGAGCAAAGAACAAAAACAAGGCGCAAAGATGTGAGGCCTATCCATTAGAGAATTTGACTTTGGAGGCGCAATTCAATATGCGAAGGACCACTATTTAAAGGCCAAATAATGATCGGAGTCTTAGAGCGGTCTACAATATGCCCCTTTCATATTAAGTTACTGAGGCCCAAAGAATATTGCGTGAGAAAATTCTTTGCTCCTCCTTTGGAGCGTTCGGAAGGGAAAGGAAGGAAGTGGCTTTATCGAGTTCTAGAGGGAAAGGAAGAGCAATGAGCCGCCCAGAAGCGTATTAGATCAAAGCGCGGATAAGCTTAATTACCTTGTTGATGAAAGACCTGTCCTATCCTTTTGCCTATATCCGATCCCGACTCAATTTCATTTGCTTAGTTACCTCTCGTTCGCACCTATTGGGTGAACTCTGACCACTGGGTCTTCGCCCGGAGGTTCTTGAATGAGTTCCATCTTTGAGGCCTCCGAAAGCCTAGAAGAAAGAAAGCCTATTATCTTATTGAATTCGCCTTGGACTATTCGTTTGCGTAATCTACTCTGATCGGTATTAGAAGACAAAGAAGAGGTTATCGAAAGGCTCAATTATCTATTCGAAGCCTAAGTGAATAGTTCTATTATAGAAGGAGAGGTGAGTAAGATAAGTGGAAGATTGAGTTTACGAACGAGATAGAAAAGTGATTTCAGTTCAAATTGTACCCAGCCTCCGGCTTCTGATTGCAACTGCTTAAAAAAGCGCAAAGAATATTGCGGGAACTCCATCTTGTTATGGGACTGATTTATCCATATTCACTTTCTGGCAGTCTTCTGTGATGGGAGGCTCGTTAAACCTTTTTTTTCATTCATCAATCTTTTTACGAAAAGAGCTGGCAGACGAAGGGCGAGGAGTCAGAGAGGCATGAGTTCCTTGGACCGGCAAAAACAAAGTAATACCCTTCCATGAATTGCATTATCAGGTTCAACTATGAAGCTAACAAAGGAAAGACCGCGTGAACGAGTCCATGCGAGATGAAATGTGACTCGAGGCTTAAAGGGGAATTGGTCTATGGTCGATTGGGTTGAAGAGTAAGACCAATCCTCCGGACCTAGAAGATCCAGTCAATCAATCCGAGCGCATTCTTTTCATTCAACTGCGCCCCACTTTAGAAATTTGGTGTCATTAGCCCTAGGCAAGGCTGATTTTCCTAAGCGGGAAATTCCCACCTATCTAGGTCTGCCTTCCTTTCATTCTCTGACCGATCAAGATAGCTTGCAATGGGGAAACCTTCTCCTTTGCAGTTCACTAAACCGTCTTGAAAGAATGTAACGAAAATTGATTGGACACATGCTCCCTTCTTTTCTTTTCGAGGGGGCTTTGAAATGGGCCTTTAGCCTTTGAATGAACTAAGTTCTCATTCCCTAAGGATAAGGATCTACTTTCGTTAAGACAACTTAAAGAAAAACAAGGACTACCACTGACGAAAGAGAATTCCTCCCTCCCCCCACCCCAAATAGTAGATTCTTCTTCTCCCCAGATCCCAGACCTCAGCTAGCTCCCTATTCTATTGAATTAGCGCAACTGATGGATTGAATGAAAGGACGTCAAATCATTAACATGAAAAAGAAAGAGAGGTCAATAAGGCTTTCTTTGCTGTCAGTCGACCACTTGGTAAAGAGCTCATTCCCGACACTGCACCAACCACTTCTGGGTGGACGACTAGAAGTCAATGAATAAGGAATGAATCTTCCAAACCAGCAAGGGTTCGTTTATACTAAGAGAAAATTCGAAAGGGCCCACGTAGCGGTAGTTCTCGGTTACGAAATGAGAACAGTTATTCCTACATACTTTTCCACTTTTTCTAATTCTAATAGAAGGAAGTCTGATAATACAATATTAATCGATAGTTCTACGCAAATTAAGAGTCCTACGAAGAAGATCTCATACTCACTCCCAGTCTCCCGAAATCAGAGTTGTATTCTACCTTCTGCGATGCATACTAAAGAAGATGAATGATGTTCCCTTTCTTACTCAAGAGATCATTTGACCTCGTATCTCGTAATAGGAGATTCCCTCTCTGGGATAGCTGCTGCCGACCCATCCACATAGCATATAAAATACCTATCCCCTCTATGCCTATTTTTTGGAATCTTTGAACTCATAAGAAAAGAAAGTGAAATATTCTTTCTCAATCGCATCGCAATATTCTTTGCGCCTCGTATATTTCATTGCACCTATCTTTAGAGCCGAGACCTTCTGACGATTGGTCTAACTCTCTGGCTTCTGACCCTTTCCTCTGCAGTCTTTCTTTCTTCTTCGCCCCAACTCGATTTCGATCCTTAGTTGAGATATTATAGCCTCTCTTATCCCGCCGAATATTGAATACCCTCTGTTCAACTCCTCCGGAGCGGTCAAGCAGCTTCTATCCTACTATCCCTAAGAAGTATCCAGCTACTACTATCAGTCGTTGGTACCTTTCTTCCTCTTTCTTCAAGATCTTGAGTAGGAGTTCCAGTTCCTCTTTCTTCTTCAAGAGAGATCAAACTAGCTAGAGCAAGGGTTCCTAGGAACCCCACTCAATCCGGGCGAGCTTCCTATTCATTCCTCTTATTCATGAGATTCTGCCTAGGCTTTCTCTGAAAATCTCTCCTTAGAAGGAAGCATCCTTTTCTTTCTTTTCGATCTCAATATTATAGACAAAATGGAAGAAATCTCATTTTCCTGCTAAAGTGAGTCAAGGCTCGATTCAATTAAGGCGACTTCGTCAGCAAAGGAATGGAATCAAAACCTTCTCTGATAAAGTAAATATGAAGTTCGCAATAACCTCCTTAAGAAAGAATATTTACACTTTCTAAAAATGTGATCTGGGAGTCTGCCTTAACCTCCCTTTCTCCTCGGGGAACTAAAAAACCGAAGGACGATGGTCCTGCAAGGTTGAATCAGAGTAATTCAATCCCCGAAAATGGAGTTACTGGTCAAGATAAGGGAAGGAAATAGTTTAAACTTCCCTGCTCAATTCGGAAGCATAAGTCTTTTGACTAGGCTGATTATTCAAGTAATTTCTTGTAAATAGAATGAAAATAAAGGGAATCAATATGCTCCGGAGTCAAGAAAGCCTACTCAAAACAATTAAGGAATCAATGAAGAAAGAGCCGCCTAAAAACCTACGAAAAGGCTCTTTGAATTTGAGCGAAGCAACTGTAAATGGAAAGGCTGAATGATATTGAGGAGACGGAGTTATAGAAGGAGAGAAGACTTTCTACTTTGAGAAAGAGAGAGAAAGTGTTTTCATGCAATTCAATGAAACACGGGGCTTGATCTTGATTTTCAGTCCTCCTTTTGCTAAAATTCTCTTTCCTCAATCACACAATATGCTTTGCACCTTTATCTGATTATTCCTTTGATTTCAGTAGGTTATTTCGACGTAAAAACCATTTGGTTCTTTACATGTGATTGTGGCGTAAAAACCCTTTTCCCTTGTTTTAGAAGGCAAAAACCCGACGAAACTCATAAGAGGTGCAAAGACGAAGAAAAAGATCAGACTTTTCCGAATTCTATTCTCATCCGTCTTTTTTCTAATTGAATTTGCCTTATCATAATATTCCGGCATTCTTCCAGACATGGATCTACGTGTATGACCCCTTGTTCTTTGTTCCTTCCATTTCTCTAGAAAGAAACAACTTTAAGTCTTTAAGTGATGAGGTGAAAGTGATTACAAAAGAAGGGGATAACTAAAATATCTAAACACAATATGTCTAACATTTTTAAAGATCTAGACAAAAATATTGATTTCTTAAACGAATACACACTTTTGTGCCAATTTGAAAATAAGATTTTTTTTTCTCTCGCCATTCAAGGTTCTTTTCACTTTAGAACCCCTGCAACACAACATATTCCAAGAATGATAAGAGATGGAGAAAACAGGATGTCTTCTTGACGAATCCACCAACAATATAAAATAAGTCTAGTTACGACGATAATAGCCAAATGAGTGGATGCAAGTAAGCAAACATGCCACAAGTCATTGTCAGGACTTGGAACTTCAAGTAAATTGCAACTATCCTATGAGATGGAATGCAAAATACTTCTAGCAAATATATAAACCTATGTATACATAGTTCGACCTTACTAGAACAGGATCTGTTCTATAGGTTGTACATCAGTGTCCATGAGTTCTAAAAATAAAGCTATATATACACTAGGTAAATCAAATGCAAAAGAGCTTATCTAGATTATCTATTATATTAAACTAATTCAAGTATGTAAAAAAAAAAAAAATACGAGTAGCATGTTATACATGGCATGCTTCATAGCAATATACTACAATTAAGAATTACTAGATATAGCAGTAGTTAAATTCTTAATTAAATACTGTTGCAACATAAGAATCTAAAATCAGTAATGGAAATAATTTACGTAAGCATGCATCAGAAAATTTCATGTAATTGCAGAAAATACCTTAACAAGTATGCGAACTTTATAATCATGGAGCTTAAATCCCCTAAGGGCTATAGACACTAAACGAGGACACTTTTGAACTAGATCAACACATGTTGGTGATTTCAAGCTGTCATTTATGCCTGTCATTTTCAAAAGAGGAATGAATAAGCAGATGACTATTAAGACTGAAAAGAGGATATCAAATGAGATAGTTTTCATAAACCTGTTTTTTAGGATTCAAAGAACAAACGCTCGATCAATGGACAGTTTTCAATCACGTACTGTGTTTGTCTAAACTGTTCTTCCTAAAACGCCCTTAAGTTCTAAGAGTTAAAAAATACGACAAAAGCAAAATGCTACAAACATGACGTTCCATATATCTTCAAATCACAAAAAACAAAGAAAAATAGTCCACATACATACCCAGTCACCACAGGTGGCAGCAAAATCAAAACCATGAAGCAATTCAATTCAATTGAATCAATGAAATTTTAGGAAGAGCAGCGGCAAAAGTTCTACAAATTGGGCAAATGAGTTTATTAAAAAGCCAAGAATATATACATAAGAACATGATAACTATGATTACAATTAGGCAGCAGTCTGCATCTTTCCCCCACTTTTTTCAAAATAATTTTTTAGCAAAGTTAAACACTCTAAAATTCCAACCAAACATACCCTTAATTAAGGAAATTTGGAAAGCTAAAGTTCCTACGATGGTGAAAGTTTTCCTTAGAGAAGTTGCTCAAATCAGCTAGGCACCTGAAATAGAGTTCAAAGAAAATTTCCCCATTGTGCCATGTACCCTGACGGGAGAGTCCTTAGTCTAAACGTAAAATCTCATTCTTTGTTCTTTCCATTTCTCTAGAAAGAAACAACTTGAATTCTTTAAGTGATGAGGTGAAAGTGATTACAAAAGAAGGAGATAACTAAACTATCTAAACACAATATGTCTAACATTTTTAAAGATCTAGACATAAAAATATTGATTTCTTAAACAAATAACACTTTTGTGCTAATTTGAAAATAAGATTTTTTTCTCTCGCCATTCAAGGTTCTTTTCGCTTTGGAACCCTGCAACACAACATATTCCAAGAATGATAAGAGATGGAGAAAACAGGAAGTATCTTCTTGAAGAATCCACCAACAATATAAAATAAGTCTAGTTACGACGATAATAGCCAAGTGAGTGGATGCAAGTAAGCAAAAATGCCACAAGTCATTGTCAGGACTTGGAACTTCAGGTAAATTGCAACTATCCTATGAGATGGAATGCAAAATACTTCTAGCAAATATATAAACCTATGTATATATAGTTCGACCTTACTTGAACAGGATCTGTTCTATAGGTTGTACATCAGTGTCCTCGAGCTCTAAAAATAAAGCAATATAGTCTAGGCAAATCAAATGCAAAAGAGCTTATCTAGATTATCTATTATATTAAACTAATTCATGTAAAAAAATATATGGGAAGAATGTTATACATGGCATGCTTCATAGCAATGTACTAAAATTCAGAATTACTAGATATAGCAGTAGTTAAATTCTTAATTAAATACTGTTGCAACATAAGAATCTACAATCAGTAATGGAAATAATTTACGTAAGCATGCATCAGAAAATTTCTTGTAATTGCAGAAAATACCTTAACAAGTATGCGAACTTTATAATCATGCAGTTTAAATCCCCAAAGGGCTAAAGACACTAAATGAGGACACTTTTGAACCAGATCAACACGTCGGTGACTTCAAGCTGTCATCTATGCCTGCCATTTTCAAAATAGGAATGAATAAGCAGAGGACTATTAAGACTGAAAAGAGGATATCAAATGAGATAGTTTTCATAAACCTCTTTTTTAGGATTCAAAGAACAAACGCTCGATCAATGGACAATTTTCAATCACGTACATCAATGTTTGTCTCAACTGTACATGACTGTTCAATGAAGGACGTGGATTATTTGCTACAATAAATAAATAAAAGGACAAGACAACCTCTATACGACAAGGCTAGATGGCCAAGGGTATCGTAGGCAAGGAAAACCTAGGTGTTTAAAAAATGTCAAGAGGCTCTAAAGAGGTTAGCATGCAACCAAGAAGGAATGTCATGCGGCCAAGAGATGGGCTATGCCGCCGCTATGCGACAATATTCATGATTCGCAATCCTAATATCTCAATCAATATTCATGTCGTTTCTTTAGTTGACAAATAAGTCAAATGTGATGCATTACGAGAAAAAGGGTTAATGAATGATTTCAAAATTAAACAAACAAAAATCAAAATATGTTGTGATAACTAGAGCACAATCTATCTAACTAAGAATCATCAGTTTCACAACATAATAAAGCACATAACTATTAGGTATCACTTCATTAGAGAAGAAATTGAGAAAAGAGAAATCGAAGTTGTCAAGATCCATACTTTCTCAAATACTTACTAAGCTTGCATCGGAGAACAGTCTCTACTGATTTAAAAGAACTAAATAGCTTAAATTTAGTCTTGATCAAACCTTTCTATGGTTCTATACTTAGTTTCTATGTTTGACTGCTCTCTTCGAAGTGACAACAAGCTTTGTTCATGCCCACCCTTTTCCCAATGGATTTAGTTCATTGTGGCTAGACAACAGGCTCCTAACTCATGTTTGACAAGACAAATTTGTTAAAACCATCTCAATTTCTAAAGAGTACCTCCTATCATTTTTTAACTGTATCTAGGCTAGGTTTGGACGAAGTGCATCATAGGTAAGTCACGGCAAAGCAACAAAGGAAGACAAAGCTTGAAAAGTATCCATGCACTTATTTATACATGCAATCAAGCATTCACAACACACATAACACTTTCTCAATCATGCATTCAAATCTCAATAAGGTATGGCTAAAAAGAGGCTTAAAACAAAAAAGACAGCAGTTTATTGTCAAATTTCAGCACATATACTCATCAAAATTCAGAATTTCACATCACAAACCCGAGCTCAGTGCTCAAGGGTTAATAGTCACGCTTTTTATGCAAGATCTAAGTAAGCTTAGAAGGTATAATGCTCATTATTGTAAGGAAAAAATTTTGAAATTTGGGCAAAATTTGAACCAACCCCCCAAGTTGAGACTAAACATGCAAAGCTATTACCCACCCCCCACTTACGAAATTGCTTTGTCTGTCCTCAAAGCTTTTGAAAATCAAAGTAAAGGGAGAAAAGTAAGGGGGAACTTTGGACTCCCCGGCAAGGATTGACATCCTTGACTTTGGTTTGAAGCTTGCATGAAAACCAAAGAAAATTCTCTTAATTTTATTTATTACTAAAATTAGGATACATATAAGTCTTAACTAGTCTTATAGCACCCTCCATTCATCTTCCCCTACACTGGCTATGGTATCAAAATGTTCATTTAAGTAATACGTCTACTAACGAACTTGAAAACAAAACACATCATACCCAAAAACACAAACGTCGCTATAACCCAATTGGACTAGTTTCATACAATTGTTTTAAGGATTCGTGCCGAGAGCACTCGCTCCACGGGGGTCTCCTCTCTTATCACAAGAGAAGCATATCCTTTTAACCTCGCACTCAGTATCACATTACTATCACGTTTGTCAACTATCAAACTAACTCTTTTAAGTTATTTAGTATGAATACAAAGTTATGAACACTATAATCTTAATTAAAACCTTTTAAAAACAAATGACAAGTTACTACTCACCAATGGCAAGGAATTCAAAAAACATGACAGCTGTCCAATTCTATTTCATGTTCTCGAATGGCTTGGTTTGACAATAATGTTTAACTTTCGTTTTCTGTTTTCAAAACATAACACCGCTTACTAATCCTTTTTTTCCCATGTGGCATTCTACTTTTTCTACGTAGCTTTCTTTCTCTAGAATAGAAGCCACTAGGATAATAGTATTAGAGGATAAAAGTGATATTACCGATTTGACAGATTTCTATAGGATGAAAGTGATACTACTATTTTTTTATAGGAAATTTATATGAGATAAATGCGTAACTCAACTGAGAAAGTATAGAGACGTGCCTTATCATAATATTCATGCTCCTCAGTGTCAACACTCCCGTACAGGTCCCACTTGATTCAAGTTCATCACCTGTTTCTGCATCAGAACCAATGACATCATCTTGTTCTTCATCGTCATAAGACATGTAATCATCAGTTGCCTCTTCACTCTCATTTCCACTCTCTTCCGAATCTGAGTACATAGTAGGGTTCCATGCAATCACACTAGTAACTTACGGATCTCAAACTACAAGGTAACTAATCTTCTGAACAATGACAACAAAATACATAATATTAGATTCCTTGGATAATCTTAAGTTTTATTTATTTTTTCTTTCTAATCATATATGTTGTAAGGAAAAGAAAACATTTCTAAATAATATGTTTAATTCTGAAAAAGAAAAATTGTCCTTTTGGAGCAGCCATAAAAATCCTAAGTAGTCAATAAATAAAACTCACAACTTGGCCAAGAGATATGCGCACTAAACTCATTAGAGTCAAAGTAAATTTTAAAAAGAAAAAAAAAAAACCTTTATAGCCTTCTGAGCATGTCTGCATCATATTAGAAAATTTGAAATATAAGAACGGATACAATAGTTACCCCAAATTTTTGCCATACTCCTCCAGTATAGTAATAGCTATGCTTGAGCATGGTTTGCTGCAGCAGCTGCCCGAAGAAGTTGAATAGAACCATCACCCCCCACGGTCAAAATCGGTTTCAATTTCACAATCACCCGCTAAAAGAGGACGAAGGAGTAAGGGAGCCATGCAAGCTTCCACCGCTGAAGAGCTCATTCGGTTCTCAGCTTTATGAGAAGCTACAGTTTGCATCATCATAAGAATTCTGTTGAATGAATGAATAAAAGAAAGAATGTGTGAAAAAAAATTGCATTTAAAGGCTAAAACAGTACAAAAGGGCAGATGAAACAAAGAACAACACCGTTTGGACATGAAATAGGGACACGGTTAGAAATATTTTGTTGATCGCCAAAAAATAACAGGAGCATGACACAAGAAAATCATGAAGAAAATGCCCCACCCCATCTACACAATGAAATACTATTTCATATAGGATAGCAAGACATTCCTCTATAAACTCATAATTTAAGAAGAAATAGAATTGGTCCTCCTTATCGTTGCAACTTTTGACATCAGTATCTCCCTTGTAGTAACCAACTCCTCCAAAGATGCATTCAACAAAACAATATCTTAATAGATTCTGATTGAGTTCATGTACAATATACGGCCTCCACTTGGGGAGGCACCCACTAATCTTTTCGTAATATTCCCAGTCTTCTCATCAATCTAGATTTTAGGCTTTTTTAATACATCTTCCCCTTAGGCCTACGGATTCCACATCGCCTAAGACTAATGTTTCTTTAAAAAATTAATTAATTAATTAAAAGCTATTACAAGAGTCTCTCCAGTGGTCAAAAACACTTAATAATTAAGTGTAGTTTTAGAACAATATAATCCCGAGCACCGCATGACTTGTCTATCGCTCATCACCATTGCTTGTATCCAGTGTTCAAGTTAACGTGCAATTGTACAAACTAACGAAAACATCAAACAAACCAGCATCACAATAAGTCTTGTTTACTTTTACC
>JACWES010000174.1:0-18246 GCA_025688845.1 Cucumis hystrix
GAAGAAGATGAATTGTAACTATGACAAGCATCCCGAGGGTGTATTTAAATATGTAAAATACCAATAATAATAATAACATTAATACCATTATTATTATTATTTAATTTCCCCCAAATAACTCCTCTTTTCCTTCATCTCTTCCTATTCCCATTTAATTTTCCCTCTCTCTTCATTAATAACCCCTCTATCACCTCTTTTATATTTCTCCTTAATAATTATAATAATGATAATAATAGTATTGCCAATTTTTTTTTTCACAAAATAACACCCAAAATCAAAATAACTTAAAATAATTTTGGGGTGTTACAATATTCCCTCCTTTGAGGATCTTTCGTCCTCGAAAGTTTTTTTTTTTTTTTTTTAATCCTCAAATAACTCAGGATAATGAGTTCTCATGTCGTTCTCTCTCTCCCAAGTAGCTTCCTCAACCTCGTGGTTTCGCCATAGAACCTTAACCAAAGCAATTCCTCTGTTACGAAGCAGTTTTTACCTACCTTGCCAAAATCTCGACTGGCTGTTCCTCATAGCTCAAATTCTCATTAATTTGCAATGGCTCAGAATCAACTATATGTGAGGGGTACGCTACATACTTCCTCAGCATAGAGACATGGAACACATCGTGAACTGCAGATAATAACGGAGGCAAAGCCAAACGATAAGCTATGGGGCCAATCCTCTCGAGAATCTTAAATGGCCCTACAAAACGTGGACTTAACTTCCCCTTCTTCTCAAATCTCAGAACACCCTTCATAGGTGCTACCTTCAGGAAAACCATATCCCCCACGTCAAGCTCAAGATCCCTACGTCGTTTATCAGCATAACTCTTCTGTCTGCTTTGTGCTGTCAACATGCGAGCTCTAATCTTCTGTATGGCTTCGTTGGTGGTCTGAACTATTTCAGGACCTAACATCCGCTGCTCACCAACTTCACCCCAACATATGGGGGATCTACAACTCTTACCATACAACGCTTCAAACGGCGCCATGCCGATAGTAGTCTGGTAGCTATTGTTGTAGGCGAACTCCATCAAGTGTAAATGGGAGTCCCAACTCCCTGAGAACTCCAACACACAAGCTCGCAGCATATCCTCCAGAATTTGATTCAAACGCTCTGTCTGACCATCAGTTTGAGGATGAAAAGCTGTACTGAAGTCCAATTTTGTGCCCATGGCAGTCTGAAGTCCCTTCCAGAACTTGGAGGTAAAACGGGCATCTCTGTCAGAAACTATGGATACTGGTACCCCATGCAATCTTACTACTTCCGTCATATACAATTGTGCCCACTTACTGGCAGTATAAGTGGACTTTCCTGGAACGAAATGCGCTGATTTCGTGAGCCTATCCACAACAACCCATATCACTGTATAACCCTTCAGGGTTCTAGGCAGTCCAGAAATGAAGTCCATAGATATATTCTCCCACTTCCACTCTGGCACACTCAAGGGTTGTAACAAACCTGCTGGTTTCTGTCTTGGTGCCTTCACCTGCTGGCATACCAGACATTTACTAACAAAATCTGCCACTTCTCTCTTCATATTTCTCCACCAGTAAACTCACTTTAAATCCTGGTACATTTTTGTACTGCCTGGATGCATAGAAAATGGAGAATTATGGGCCTCGATCAACAACTCGGTCTTAACTACGCTGTCTGCTGGCACACATAATCGTTTGTCAAACATGAGTCCCTCATCTGTAGACATAGAGAACTCCTCGACTTGCCCTGCTTCTACTAAGCGAAGCTTATCCACCAAATAAGGGTCAAAAAGCTGGCCGATAATAATTCTCTGCCTCAAAGTTGGCTGTACTGACAACTGAGCTAACTGCGAGGTAACTTCCCCTACTGAAACTGCAATCTCAGCTCTCTCAAGGTCCCTATGCAAATGAACCTGCCTAGTAATGAGTGCTGCAGAATGTGATACCTTTCTGCTAAGAGCATCGGCTACCACATTCGCCTTACCTGGGTGGTATAGAATCTCACAGTCATAGTCTTTAACCAACTCGAGCCACCTTCGCTGCCTCATATTCAACTCCTTCTGAGTGAAGAAGTACTTCAAGCTCTTATGGTCAGTGAAGATCTGAATCTTCTCACCGTATAAATAGTGCCTCCAAATCTTCAGTGCAAAAACTACTGCTGCCAACTTTAAATCATGTGTAGGGTAGTTTTGCTCATGATTCTTCAACTGACGGGAAGCATAAGCAACCACCCTACCTTGCTGCATCAAAACACAACCCAATCCTTTCTTAGAGGCATCACTGTATATCACATAATTTCCAGATCCATCTAGTACTGTAAGGACCGGTGCACTAACGAGTTTCTGCTTGAGATCTTGGAAACTGCTCTCACACGCTGGACTCCAAACAAAAGGAGTCCCCTTCCTGGTTAGTTGGGTCAAAGGACTAGCTATACGAGAGAATCCTTCCACAAACCTCCTGTAATATCCTGCTAAACCCAGGAAACTTCGAACTTCACTAACTGTAGAAGGTCGAGGCCAATTGGTAACGGCTTCGATCTTCGCTGGGTCCACAGAAACTCCCTCACTGGATACTACATGACCAAGAAAAGACACCTGCTTCAGCCATAACTCGCACTTAGAAAACTTGGCATACAGTTTATTGGCTCGAAGGGTCTCCAACACCTGATGCAAATGCTCCTCATGCTCAGCCTCTCTCTTGGAGTAAACTAAGATGTCATCAATAAAAACTATCACAAAAATGTCTAAGAAATCCTTAAACACCCTGTTCATTAATTCCATAAAAGCAGCAGGAGCATTTGTTAAGCCAAAAGACATTACAATAAACTCATAATGTCCATATCGAGAACGAAAGGCCGTCTTAGATATATCATTGTCCCTAATCCTCATCTGGTGATATCCCGAACGTAAATCGATCTTAGAGAACACAGTGGCCCCCTGCAGCTGATCAAATAGGTCCTCAATTCTGGGCAATGGATATTTGTTCTTGACTGTCACCTTATTCAGCTCTCTATAGTCAATGCAAAGGCGCATCGACCCATCTTTCTTCTTCACAAACAACACTGGTGCTCCCCAAGGTGACACACTAGGTCGAATAAAAACCTTGTCCAGTAGCTCCTGCAACTGGACCTTCAGTTCCTTCAGTTCTGCTGGTGCCATTCTGTATGGGGCTCTTGATATGGGACCGGTACCTGGTTCGAGCTCTATGGCGAAATCAACCTCTCGGCGGGGCGGAAGTCCTGGAAGCTCCTCTGGAAAAACATCGGGATATTCCCTTACCACTAGCTCAGATGACAAAGATACTTTAGGCTCTCTGGTGTCCACAACACTAGCCAAAATACTCCAAGTACCCTGATCGAGCAGCTTCCTAGCCTTCATGGCTGAGATAACTTTGGGTAGGACCACAGTCCCAGCCCCTTTATACTTAAAACTAGTTGCCTCGGAGGGTTAAAAACTACCTCCTTGCGAAAACAATCTATGCTTGCATGGTTAGCAGATAGCCAATCCATGCCTAATATTACATCAAAATCTCGCATGTCCAATACTAATAAAGTTACATCTAGAACGTGCTTTGCTACTTCTATCTGACATGCTTTTATCTTTTCACTCGACAACAAAATTTCTCCAGATGGAGTAGAAACGGACAACAGGTAACTCAAGGGTTCTACTTCTAGATTCATATGCTGTACAAACACTGAGGATATAAAAGAATGAGAGGACCCCAAGTCAAATAATACTAAAGCAAGGTGTCCCAAGATTGGGAGTGTACCTGTCACCATTGTGCCAGCTTTCTCGGCCTCTTGCCTATTAGTGGCAAAAACTCTCCCCTGACGGGTTGGGGAAGTTTGGTTTCCAACACCGTATGATTTCTGAGGGCACTTATCAGCTAGATGCCCAGGTTGTCTGCACTTGTAACATACTCCACTTCCAGCTCGGCAACAACCCGAGTGGTGTTTTCCACAATTTGGACACATGGGTAATACCCTCAAGGTTTGGCCTGCCTGAGTCGCTTGCTGTCGGTGCCGGTGGAACAACCCATCTAATCTCGAACGCTTGTGTGGTGCTGCTATAGGTTGCTGCTCAGACTTCCATTTCTGTCCTAACGTTGGTCCCTTCTCTGCAGCCTTGGCCAACACCGTCTTCTCATGCAAACTCAGGTCTACCACCATGCGCAGCGCATCGGCCTGGGTGGTCAGTCTAAGGACGCGAACGAAACCCTGAATCTCTGACTTGAGACCTCTGACCAACTTGTCAGCTCTCTCAGCCTCGGTTCTAAATAAATCAGGTGCAAACCGGGATAGCGCATCGAACTCTTGATCATACTCTTCCACGGTCATGTTGCCTTGCTCTAGTTTTAGGAACTCCTGGCACTTGGCCTCTCTCACCGTGGCGGAGAAGAATTTGGCACAAAAGTTCTCCTTGAACTGCTCCCAGGTGATCTTACTTACATCTCCACCTAACATCCTTTCTGTGGACTCCCACCAGCCTCTGCCTTTGTCAATCAGTAAGTACACAGCGCACTGAACCTTCTGATCATTGGGGCACTTCATATACCGAAAGATGGTTTCCAACGAACTCAACCACATTTGCGCCTTGGTGGGGTCTGCTAAAGATCCATCGAAAGTTTGAGGGTTATACTTCCTGAACTCCCTCAAGTGCTTGGCTTCGGCTGAAAGCATGTCTGGTAAGTGTTGGGCTACAACTGGGGCCTGAACTCCTGTGGTCGGTATCTGAACACCTGCAGTCGGTGCCTAAATTGGAGCTGTCTGGGTTGGTGGGGCCGGCTGTCGCTATTCCATCACTTCCAACAATAGGTCTCTGTACCTTTGCTCCATAGCAGCAAGGTCTGCTTGAGTGACAGGTGCATTAGGGTCGACAGCTTGTGCAGATGACTGTCCCCCGCTTTGTCCTCCAGTTATGCCCAGCTCCTCTGCCTCCTCTACGAATGCTTCTACGTGGCGGCATTTTTCCTAAATTCCACCACTAAAAATCTTTTACTACGAACTCATTCATAACATAGACACTTACTTATCTAGTTTAATTCAGGCAAGGCCATATGCACAATCTTAAATTATTTCTTAATACATACCTGGTGAGTGACGAAAGACCGTAATAACCATAGGAATAAAATCATCGACTTACATCGTAAGTCAGTCTACAGAACCTAAAACTGGGCTCTGATACCAACTGTAACAACCCAACTTTCCTATAAGTTGAAGTCATTAATATTTAAATAAATGTATTTTTTTTAAAAAAAAAGGAAAATTAATTTATAAGTTGAGAAAAATTTAAATAATAAGAAAATAAATAAGTAACTCAAGTGGTAAAACAAAATACTACTTTGGGCCCTTAAAATAAAAGAAATACTTTAAAATAATTCAAGTTCTGAAATTCTAAAAATAGTTCTTGAAACATAAATGCGGAAAAACTGAACTATTCCCTATGGCGAACCACGGTCACTTCTTGTCATTCGCCAGCTTGCCCTTGCCTTTACCTTTACCTGAAAATTAAACATTAGAGAGGATGAGTATATAAAGTTATACTCAGTAAGAGACCCATACTTAGTCTCCCTATGTGTTGTTAGTCCCTTTGTTGGAGTCCTGTAATAACGTACCACGCTCTATGGTGCTCCCAAATGCACACTATCCAGTAGTCTCACCGGGACTGAATGGGCTCTCGGTGAACCCGAAGGAATCACCCTAAAGGAGAGTCGGGCTGTAAGTGATCCCGTCGAATCACGTCTCTGTAATATTCAAACATATATATGGGAGGACCTTAATGGACCCCTCGTGGTACGACTCTAACCAGCAGACCAACAGAACACTATAAGCTATACATGCTCATCACAAAATTAACATTCAGCTCAACATACATACATATAATCACATTATGCATCAATAATATGCATCTCAGTCAATATGGGGAAAATCCTCTTACCAGGAGATCTGCTAAAAGATATTCACAGGTTGGCAGTCAGTTTCTCACAATACTCAGTCCTAAACACAAACAAAACTAACATTAATAATCTTGTCAACCATCACGCTACTGTTTAATTAAGCAACCGAACTTATCAAGGCTTACCCCAAGATTATGGTTGAATCCAACACAACCCTAAGTGGAACAATTCACAATCTCAGTTCCTCCAATATATTCGTTCCTTCAAGAAAACATAGATCCACTTAAATCCATAACTTAATTCATTTGGAACAAAATAGGCAATTAATGGGAGTACCATCACAATCAACAATAGCCAAAACTCACCAAAGGGACCCAAAACAAGGAACGGCTCGGACTGACGGACACGGCTCTCGGCTCGGTGAAGGGAAAACACGGACGAACCTCAACGGCAGCTCACGCGGCTTGGTGAAGCCGGACGCTAGCGGCTGGACCCGTGCGGCTGGAGCGTGGACCCGTGCGGCTGGCTTCGAGATGAGAAGAAGACGTGCGACTGCCGGCTTGCAAATCGAAGAAAACGTGCGGCTGCCGGCTTGCAACTCGGAGAAGACGTGCGGCTGCGGCTGCGGTGTCGTTCGACGTGCGGTTGCGGGCGGAAGGGACGGTCGAAGATGAGAACGGTAGAGATTCCTTGCGACGGCTAGGGTTCTTTGTGAGGAAGAAGATGAATTGTAACTATGACAAGCATCCCGAGGGTGTATTTAAATATGTAAAATACCAATAATAATAATAACATTAATACCATTATTATTATTATTTAATTTCCCCCAAATAACTCCTCTTTTCCTTCATCTCTTCCTATTCCCATTTAATTTTCCCTCTCTCTTCATTAATAACCCCTCTATCACCTCTTTTATATTTCTCCTTAATAATTATAATAATGATAATAATAGTATTGCCAATTTTTTTTTTCACAAAATAACACCCAAAATCAAAATAACTTAAAATAATTTTGGGGTGTTACAATATTCCCTCCTTTGAGGATCTTTCGTCCTCGAAAGTTTTTTTTTTTTTTTNTTTGTGAAAAAAAAATTGGCAATACTATTATTATCATTATTATAATTATTAAGGAGAAATATAAAAGAGGTGATATAGGGGTTATTAATGAAGAGAGAGGGAAAATTAAATGGGAATAGGAAGAGATGAAGGAAAAGAGGAGTTATTTGGGGGAAATTAAATAATAATAATAATGGTATTAATGTTATTATTATTATTGGTATTTTACATATTTAAATACACCCTCGGGATGCTTGTCATAGTTACAATTCATCTTCTTCCTCACAAAGAACCCTAGCCGTCGCAAGGAATCTCTACCGTCCCTTCCGCCGACAACCGCATGTCGAACGACACCACAGCCACAGCCGCACGTCTTCTCCGAGTTGCAAGCCGACCGCCGCACGTTTTCTTCGATTTGCAAGCCGGCAGCCGCACGTCTTCTCCTCATCGTCGAAGCCAGCCGCACGGGTCCACGCTCCAGCCGCACGGGTCCAGCCGCTAGCGTCCGGCTTCACCAAGCCGCGTGAGCTGCCGTTGAGGTTCGTCCGTGTTTTCCCTTCACCGAGCCGAGAGCCGTGTCCGTCAGTCCGAGCCGTTCCTTGTTTTGGGTCCCTTTGGTGAGTTTTGGCTATTGTTGATTGTGATGGTACTCCCATTAATTGCCTATTTTGTTCCAAATGAATTAAGTTATGGATTTAAGTGGATCTATGTTTTCTTGAAGGAACGAATATATTGGAGGAACTGAGATTTGTGAATTGTTCCACTTAGGGTTGTGTTGGATTCAACCATAATCTTGGGGTAAGCCTTGATAAGTTCGGTTGCTTAATTAAACAGTAGCGTGATGGTTGACAAGATTATTAATGTTAGTTTTGTTTGTGTTTAGGACTGAGTATTGTGAGAAACTGACTGCCAACCTGTGAATATCTTTTAGCAGATCTCCTGGTAAGAGGATTTTCCCCATATTGACTGAGATGCATATTATTGATGCATAATGTGATTATATGTATGTATGTTGAGCTGAATGTTAATTTTGTGATGAGCATGTATAGCCTATAGTGTTCTGTTGGTCTGCTGGTTAGAGTCGTACCACGAGGGGTCCATTAAGGTCCTCCCATATATATGTTTGAATATTACAGAGACGTGATTCGACGGATCACTTACAGCCCGACTCTCCTTTAGGGTGATTCCTTCGGGTTCACCGAGAGCCCATTCAGTCCCGGTGAGACTACTGGATAGTGTGCATTTGGGAGCACCATAGAGATAACACCCAAAATCAAAATAACTTAAAATAATTTTGGGGTGTTACAGAGGTTGTTCTCGAGGAAAATGGCTTCGACTGACATCACGCCACGTCTCGGAACCAGCAAGCAGGTGCCCGAGGTGGGTTGTGACATCAGTAGTGCCCTACTCATTATAGCTACTATGAGATGGAAAATCTAGGCGTTCATCTCATTTCTAACCTAGTCTCAGTGATGAAAACTCTAGGTAGCTACGGAATACTCTCATCAAAGGACCTTTGTACACAAGAAAATCTCCCTTGTAGGGTTGCTATATATCTTAGAATAACTCAAGCATAGACTAAATCATGCTAAAACATTTCATGCTCTAAAATCATAATCTCAAACTCAAATACCATGTTAGAAATAATCTTGCATTTAGCAAGTCATAAGTTCTAAATCAATTTTACTTAAACATTTTGTACACTCATATATTTTACTCAAACATGCTTTTAACTTTCTAATTTTCTAAAGCATGTTTCGAAATCACTTTGAAATTCATTTTGTCACTCACTGATGGATGTTAACTCGTCAACCTAAATATGCACAATTTCTTCTTTCCCTAAAATTAGAGAACCTAAACCCATTTTAATCCTCTAAAATAAAAAAATATATATATAAAGACTTAACTAACAAATCTAAAAAACACAAAAACATGTGATTTATCGCGTGGATGGCAGGCAGCACGCATGCGTGCACATGCTCTACGGACGCCTGGTCACATACCCCATGCTACCTGATTGTGCATTAGTCGTGCCACATGTTAATACTTGAAGAGATAAAAGCCCTATGGCAGCGGAAGAATTTAAAGAACCATTACTCAAATTAATTTGGGAATATTAAAATACCAATACATTGGCAAAATTTTAGAATCAAAATTCTAAATAAATTCTAAGCATGCTTTTAAAGATAAGATACGAGAACTTACTTTCGATGACATCTCTGTATCTACGACTCAATCTTCAAATTGGGACACCACCCGTCGGAGACCTTCCTATCCTCTGGGATGAGATTGGTTTGTGGGAACCAATTGGGATGGAAAAAGATTTAGAGATATTTGAGAGAAACTCTTTTGCAGAGAGAAAAAGCTTGGCCTTTTTTTGGTTGAAGAAAACTGTTTTCTTCTATATATTTATAGCTCTCTTTCCTTCTTGGAACAAGAAAAGAAGTATGAGAGAATCACAAGATTCTATTATCAAATCTACTAATTAATCAATTAGTTAATAATTAATTAAATCATATTTAATTCCATTCAAATCTTATTTGAATAAATATCTCTCCAATATCTTATAGGTTTATATAATTAATTAAATCATATTTAATTAATATTTCATTCAAATCATATTTGAATTGAATATCTCTACAATATTATTTTATAAATTTAATTAAATCAAATTTAATTAAATAAAACTAAATTATTAATTAATTCTCCAATTAATTAATAGCTAAGTTAAATATCTTATATTTAACTTAAATTAAATTTGAATCATATTCAAATATAAATTTCTCTCATAATCAATAATTTTAATATGAATCCAATTCACATTAAATTAATATTTGAACTCATTCAAATATTTTATCTCTCATAAATTAATTTTGAATCATATCCAAAATTAAATTTATATAATAAAGTTTCACAAACTTTATATTATAATGTATCACTATACATTAAACTAATTCCCAAAGTAAATTTGAACATTTCAAATTACAACCAATATAAATAAATCTCATTGCCCTTTACGAGCTAGGAAGGGGACCTAATGGACCTACAGATCAGAAGCTACAACGATCTGAGATTAATTGGCTAAACTCATTAACCACATTAATCAATATTCATTAACTGTGTGTACACTCCACTAAAGACTCACAGCTGAACTCTTCTCACTGTAGATATATTTCTGTGTCCATGGATATAAACCAATAACAGTAAGTTAAGCCTTCACAAGTGTTCGTAACACCAGTTGGGTCAATTTACCGTTTTACCCCTAGGTTACCTCTAATCCTTAAATACCAGTGCTCCTCCAATGAACAACCTGTTTATGGTCCTACCAATAAACAGAAACCCCTCTCATGCCATAGAGAGAGTAGGGCGCTTTGTTCAAGACCTGGAGACACCATTTAAGGGAACACTCATCTACTTACCCTAAAGTAGGGAAGGAGTGAATTCCATCTTGTGTAATTATGTTCCCAGCTCCCTACTTGGTCTTCTCCCCAAAATGATAAGCTTATTGAGTCGGCGATCTGGCCACTCTCACCCGTACAAATCAAAGGACAATCCCTGGCGAACAGGAGTTCATAACACACTCAGGATTAAGACTAAGTTACCTAGGTCATCCTAGTGAAATAGAAACCTAACTAGTTAACGGAGTTACATCTAGTAGTTACTATTTCGCGGTCCGGTCTTATGCAAACTCATTGCATAGGATACCCTCACTCGCATGTCAACTACACGAACGCGTTGGATCATTGCGTTTATATCAAATACAAAGTGAGTCGTATCAATAATGTTACCAGGATAAGGTACCCAACCTTATCCCTATACTATAGACCCTTTAAGCTGGTCTTGAACATTGATCCCTGTATGTCTTTACATACTGTTCAAGACTCATTAAACAGCTTAGGATGTTAGTTTATTGGATTTGGGTTATTAAGACAAAACTAATAAGTTAATCAATAACAATTATTACAATAATAACACTTTATTAATAACGGTCAATAAATTATAGTTACAATCTACGAGTTTTAGGACATAAATCCCAACAATACTAAGCTACAATAACCTCCTTAATTTTTCAACACGTGCTCACCAAGACCTTCACGTCTTAATGCTCGGCCACCCTCAAGCCTACCTAGAAATTGCAAAAAAAATTCAAAAAATGTCTTCCAAATTCCAATGCTCATAACGTTTAATCTAGCCATCAAAACAAGTTAGTCCTTCACGAGTATTTGTAACACTAGCTGGATCAAATTACCGTTTTACCCTTGGGTTACCTCTAATCCTTAAATACTAATGCTCCAATAATGAACAACTTGTTTATGGTCCTATCAATAAACAGAAATTCCTCTCGTGCCATAGAGAGGTAGGGCCCTTTGTTCAAGTCTTGAAGACACCATTTAAGGGAACACTAATCTACTAACATTAAAGTAGAGAATGAGTGAATTCCATCTTGTGTAATTATGTTTCCAGCTACGTACTCGGTATTGTTTCCAAAATGATAAGCTTATTGAGTCGACGATTTGACCACTCTCACCTGTACAAATCAAAGGACAATCTCACGCGAACAGAAGGTCACAATACACTCAGGATTAAGACTAATTTAGCTAGTTCATCCTAATGAAATAGAAACCTAACTAGTTAACGAAGTTACATCAAGTGGATACTATTTCGCAGTCTGGTCTTATGCAAACTCATTGCATAGGATACCCTCACTCGCAAGTGAACTACATGAACACGTTGGATCATTACATTTGTATCAAATACAATGTGAGCCGTATCCATAGTGTTACTAGGATAAGGTACCTAGCCTTATCCCTATACTATAGACCGTGTAAGTTGATCTCGAACATTCATCCCTGTATGTCTCTACATACTGTTCAAGACTTATCAAATAGCTTAGGATGTTAGTTTATTGGATTTTGGTTATTAAGACAAAACTAATAATATAATCAATAACATTTATTGAAATTATAATAATAACTCTTTATTAATAATGGTCAATGGATTATATTTTCAATCTACGAGTTTTAGGACATAAATTACAAAACCACTTGCCGAAAAAATTAGTTTGGCACGTCATGGGCACCTGCTCTACACTCAGCCAACTTTCCTTGAATGCCTACAAGCCTTCCCAAAACGCCTAACCACAAGCTCCTTGCCCAAAAGTCTTGAAACCAAAATGCCTTGCGAACCTCACACACATTTGGCCACAAAGGCCTCCTCATGTGTATATGGTCGTCTAGCTCACTACCTATGCTTGCCTTCCATTAAGTACTTAGCTCGCAAGCCTCATGGCCTTGTCTCTTCTCACCTAGGTGTGTTTGTTGGTTTTCACCCACTCAAGCACAACTTCATGTCTTGGGGCCTACACAAGTCTTTAGAGGTTTTTAACAACTCACTTGGCTATGTAGCATGCTCATCACAACCAACTCCTTGTACTTAGTGGAAAATCTTCATTTCAACCCTTCTCATACTTTATTGGCCACCTACCTCTTTCCTCTTCAACACTTAGGCTTTCATCAATGTGATTTACCTAATCATGAAACAACCAATACCACATTAAACAGGACTTAATACCACATTAAACTTGACTTTCTCCATACTTGGAAAATTCTTAAGAACACAAAGTCTAGGATTTACATGAGCAGTAGTGGACAATCCCATTAGTAAAAAAATGTTTATTAACACGAATAGTTTCGCTGGGATCAAGGGATTCAAATTGTTCTTGGAGCTGATGATTTGTAGGCCCATTGGGTGGGCTGTTGGAGCTCATGATTTGTAGGTCCATTAGATCCTCCTACTAGATCATAACAAAATTAAACTTAGAATATTGGGATCAAGAAATTTGAATTGTTCAAATTGACGCTAAGAACGTTTTGTTAATAATATTTGATATAATTAACAATATAATATTGATAGAGAAATAATATTTAAACTAGATTTAAATATTCAAAATTTGAATAGAAACTTGAACTAGATCAATAAAATTGATCGAAATTACTGAATAAAATTATAATTTAATATTGAATATTAAATTATAATAAATTAAAGAGATTTTTTAACAAATATAACAAGGTGGCAAAATATTTACATTGAACAATTTCGAAAACGAAAAAAGCCCACAAGCCCACATTGAAAAATACCAGAAAGGTCCCATGATTAATTGGCACTGAGCTCACGTAATATATTTGGTAAACGATCATTTAGATTTGGCTATTCTTTGCTACACGATCGTTTAGATTTGGCTATTCACGATTCTTTGGTACATGGATCGTTTAGATTTGGCTAACCAATATGTCAACGATATTTTTCACTATCTTCTATATTTGACATCGTATCTTGAACAACCAAATAAGAGTTTGGAAAAGAAATAAAAAAGATAGATATTTTATATTTGGTACACTACTAAACCAAATAACAATTTGAAAAAAAATTACAAAAGTAGAAGAGAAAAAGACGATGAAAAGGAAAATAAAAATTGCAAAAGAAAGAACATGGAAAGAAAGGGTAAACCTGAAATCTTTATAATAAAATAGTCGGATTTATGGATTTTTTTATTTTGTTACACAGGTCGTAAATATTTTGGTGTTTTGTTATATTTAAGAAAATTAATCTAAATTAAACGGTTTAATTTTTTATTATTTTATTATTTATTTTTATGTTATATAATCATATTGTAAATTAATTAGTCAGATTGATTAAATTAAAATTTTTATTTATATAAGTTTTTTTATAATGGAAAAATCCAACGACTTGGTGGATTTATCCAACTTTTTATGTGAGTTTCAATTTCAAGCTTAGCGAAATTTGAATTGTCAAATTCTTATCAACTTCCCTTCATGCATTACTTGGATGGTTAATAGCACCATAAAACTGCTATGTTTTTAGGTTAAAATTTTCAAAATAGTTTTACTTATATATCAATTCTCTTATTTTTTTGAGGGAAGCTAAGGTGTTACAATTCACTACTATAAAACTGGTAATACTTAACATTTTTTTCTGTCAAGTATTTGTTTCAAAAAGAAGAGAAGTTTACTTGACAGTTTTTAAGCATCAAGTACAGTTATATTTGACAGATAAAAAGCATCAAGTATATGAGATTACTTGATGTTTTTTACACATCAAGTAATCTAGTGTCAAGAATAACGGGGCTTTTTGTTTAACAGTTTTTACGCTTCAAGTAAAATTATACTTGACAGTTTATAAACGTCAAGAATTTATTTATTCTACATGTTTTACATTTCAAGACTTTTTTTTCAAAAAAAATTGTACAATTTGAAATATTCATATAATTATATTGCACTTGTTTTGAAGTTCATTCACACATATATAAAGATTACACAAAGTTGCTAAACTACGTATATTAATTAAAGAATTTAATCAACCCAAACTTTCATCAAAGAACTAATAACTTTAAAAAATTGCATATATCAATGAATCATACATATAGTTGGTCATTACATACTTAATTACAATAGTCCAAACTTCTAACAACATCCCAAACTTTCCATCTATGTTTAAATATAAACAAAATATATGTGCAGCCCAAAGGTATACCATATCAACAAAATATACATGTCAAAGCTACAATATGAACCTTTTCTTGTTGCAAAATCCTCGCTTATTTCTCAAACAATTGAGCCCTTGCATTTGCGGTTTCCAACCTCTGCTTTAGCTCTTTTATTCCATGCTTCAGAGAAGATACTTTCACATCATAACTCCCAATTTTTTACTCGACAACCTGTAGAAGAAACATTTATTTTATAAGAATGATATTCTTTTCATCATTGAGATAGAAAGTGATATCAAAAAATATATAGAACCTAGCCACAAATTTGAAACGGGTGGAGGAGGCCCAAATTAAACATCAAAAGAAAAACAAGCTAAAGAAACATCCAAAGCAACAAGGAATAATACCTGAAGATAAAGTCTCCTCCAATTGTTGCAAAGTAATTCACTAATGCTACTCAATGTGGGATCTTTTCCTTGGTGGTGTAAGGATAATACTCCTTCCCATTATCAATCCTGTAAAAGCAAAGTGGAAAAGTGATTGAGAACCAAATGAATTTTTTTGAAAACCTTATGTATCAAAACAGCAAACTATTGCATTAAAAACTAAAGTAACACTGACTTGTTATGACCATCCTTCTCCGCCAAAGTTTGCAAGCTTAATGCATCCCTCTAGTAGGATATTTTCCCCTGCAATAGAATACAAGAAACTTGACCTATTTATAACTAAGGCAGAGGAATAAGAAAAACATCTGCAGATACCGATCATAAAAACCAACCTACATGAAGTTGGTGTTAAGGAACTTTGAAATGAAAAATAGAGGGAAAGAATAGGAGAGGATACCAAAGTATACAAAATGGTGATATAAAAAAGTATACCATAAATAGGGTTGAAGAGTGATACCTACCTCAAATTCATTGTTATAATTGAAAAAAAAAACAAGAAAAAGGGTTGAAGAGTTATAGTATTTGAAACTCACCCAGCAAAGACCGTTGGCCAAGTCAAAAGGTAGGGTTGTATAACATAAATAGGTAGGATAATGTGTTGAAACTGGCAACACCAGTTATTTCTCTCCCATAGATACCAATATGTTGATGTCGTACGCACGAACAAATCACAGAATGCCTGACAAATATACCAAACAAATAAATCACAAAGCTTCAGAAACAGACATTTCTAGTTTTTTATTTTTATTTTTTCAATTTTTTGACAAAATTTTGGAAAGATTTGTTAAAATTATTGATAGGAATTCGATTAAAAAAAAAAAAAATTATTGATAGAAGTAATGTTTATAAGCCTAATTTTAAAAAGCAAAAACACTTATCCTCTCATGCTCCAATTATGAAGTAACGTTTACAAACTTAGTTTCTAAGCCTCCATTGTTTTATGAATGTTCTAAAAAATTGCTTTTCATGGACAACATTTAACTCTTTAAAACTCACATTTCAATCAGAAACTATTTCTCATTTCCGAAGAAATGAGTAAATTTGCAAATCTTTGCAACTAGAAAGTGTGATAAAATCCCATTGCCTTCCAAGCGACTCACGTCCTATAGCAATGGTTTTCCTAGCTCTCAGAGTGATCCATACCTGATGCCAATATAAGAAACATATATTAATTAAGGAGTGGGTAATTGATTAGTATTCAACAAGTTAATTTGGGATAATCCGGAGCTAACCTTTCCCAAGCTAGCTTGGCTTGAAGTCATTGTTCCCTTTTCATAAAATTTGCAAAGTCGCCAACCAATGAGGAAGGTTGCTTGAACATTTCCCAGCATGAGAACAAGTTTTTGTTGGTTAAGTTGAAATTCTAATCATTAGTTGATCTAGTGCCTCCTCAGCCACTGCAAGACATATCTCAGATGCAGGTTTTGTTACTCCAGCTGCCTGCAAGTTAAAAAGAAGAATGTATGAACTACAAAGTTAATTCAAAGTTGTGTAGGAGAATAGCCTTTCTACTCAGTTTCTTTCATTTCTTTCGAGCTAATTGAACCTTTTGTTCCTCAGTTTCCTATAACAAATTGTTTTTAGACAACGAGAAACTACACTTTTTCAAGACATCATGTTTCATTTGCAAAGTACTAACCTTCAACTTGATGTTTAGTCGTTGCTCCTCATCGAAATCAATGTTTGTAGTCTTTCTAGTGGAGGTGCGAAAATAAGCCAGCTCTTCTTTCACACGAGAAAGAAAAATCTCTATTTTATGCAGTTTAGCCCTTAGGTCACCATTTTGTGCTCCGAGCATGTTATTTTCTTCCTGTTGTATGTAAAAGAGCAAAGAAAAGTGAGGAAACGATTACTAGCCATCAGGTTTACGAGCACTCGGGACGGAATGGCCAAAAACCATTGGGAACTAAGTAATATGAATGATGTTATCTCAATTCTCACTTTGATTTTGGCATGGTGGTGAATACGTTTCTGGATATTTTGCTCGCTAGACAATTTCTTAAGTTCTCCTTCAAGTTCCAATACTTTCTTCTTATGATTGAAGTTCTTAGACTACACAAAAGCACAAAGGAAAATCAAGATAAAATCATGGAAAAGAAAATATATATATGCCACTAGCCTTGTAAGACAAAATGGAGAATGAAGACAAAAACAGTTTCAGCATCCAAACCTTTAACATTTCATTTTCAGTCTTGAGTAACTATCTTTGTGGTGAAGTTTTTCCAAAGCAACTTGTAAGGCCAAGATTTCAACTTGCTTTCTATCTCTAACCATCTAAAAAGGCAGAAACTTAGATATGATTGAAATAGTCAAACAAGTTTGAAACTAAAAATTCTTGGTACTAACAGAAACTCACCCACGACGCTCCTCAAGAAACTCAGTGAGCTGCTTCTTCAGTTTTACTATCTTCTCCTAAAAGTTATCCAAGATTATAAACTCTGATTTTCAACCAAGTTTTTGTTGGTTAATTAAGGAGTGGGTAATTGATTAGAAATATAAAGAAAGCAAAAAAATACTTACACCAGAAGATAATTTAAGAAGAGCAAGTTGAATTTTTTGAACAGACAAGAAAGAGAAACTCTTTAGGTTGGAATGTGACACACCACAAGCTACAATTAAAAACCCTAGGAAAATTGAGGCTGAAATCATAATAAGACAGAGAAATTCAAAGAAAATTATAAACTAATCGATTGAAACCTGGAGAAATGAAAGCCCCAAGGAGAAGAACAAGAACATTGAGAGGAAGCCGAGAGAGATGGAGACAGGGCAGTAGGGAGAGAGTCGAAGATGGCAACAGGGAGAGAGTTTGAGAGGGCGGCGATGAATGCACATGGACGGACGAAAAATGAAGGATATGAAAGGCGTTTTTTGAGAGGTGGAATGCGGCAGTAAACACAGACGGACGGGCGATGAGCGACCGTCTGGAGCTTTCGATGAAGACGTTGAAGAAGGTGTTGAAGCTTGGGCGTGGTGGGAGATGCGCGCGAAGAAGGGGAAAAAATCGTGGAGATTTCGTTCGTTGAAGTCTGTGAAGAAGATGAAGAAATCGTGGATGGAGAGAAAGATGAGGAAAATTTTAGGGGGAAAACTTGGCGTTTTTTTAGAATTTGGGGGAAAAAAGGAAATTTTAGGGGAAAAAAAAGGAAAATTTTTAATTTTAGAAATAGGAGAAAGATGGAAAATTTGAGGAAAAAAAGAAAGAAGTTTTGTTTTTAAAAAATGGAAAAAAAACGTATTACTTTACTGTAACACCCCAAAATTATTTAAGTTATTTTGATTTTGGGTGTTATTTTGTGAAAAAAAATTGGCAATATTATTATTATCCTTTTTATAATTATTAAGGAGAAATATAAAAGAGGTGATATAGGGGTTAT
>JACWES010000174.1:28400-39099 GCA_025688845.1 Cucumis hystrix
GTACACCATAGGATACTAATAATTTATTTTTCCCCGAACGGGACCAGTAGTGGGTCCCTTACTGAGTATATTAATACTCACCCTTTTTATGTTTAACTTTTCAGGCAAAGGTAACACGAGGGGCAGACCGACGAGGGACAAGAAGGACTCGTGAATGGCCATAGAAGATTGTCCTTTAAACTGCTTCCGCTGACGGTTTTATAAATGTTTTGTTGAACTGAATTTAAAAGTAGTTAAAGTTTGTAAACAGTACTTTAAAATTTCATGTTTTGAAATAGGGCCCGATTAAATTTTCTTTGAATTCATATGGTTTCATTTAAAGTTCTATGTCTTTCGTAAACAAACGGTTTTGTGTCAAATTGACGACTTAGACGGTCAGTCCGAAAAGTCCGGGTCGTCACAGTTGGTATCAGAGCCTAAGTTTTAGGTTCTGTAGACTGACTTATGATTTAAGTCCATGTTTTTATGTCCCTATGGCTAACACGATCCTTCGTCACTCGTCAGGTACGCTTTCATGATTTATATGTATGATTTTATGAACATGACCTTGCCTAAGTTAAACTAGAATGCATGAAGTGTTTATTGTTAAGACTAAAGGAATTACTGGTGGATATTAGGAAAATGTCGCCATGTAAAGGTGCTCGAAGAGGTAGTCGAGTAGGCAGAGGAGTAAGATGTAATCAACTTAATTGACTGTTTTGTGACTGAAAACCTAAGAAATATGTTACGTTGGTGGTTTTAAAGGAAACTAAATACATGGTTAAGTTAAGTTTATACCAAGCACATTGAATGGTTTTAGAATGGAGGTATTGAGGAAGAAACAAGAAAAGAAAATGAGCATGGTTGTCTTGATGTGACTTTAAGAAACTGTTTTGAGTTATCTTGAATGAAAGGTTAATAGTTTGGAGTTAAAGGAAGGTAGTTTAACTATGCAAACATAAAGTGTTTAGCAAGGAGGTAATTTCCAATCCTTTCTCTAGAAACTAGTGCAAATACAAAGGGGTTGCAACTATGGTTCCATTAAAAGCTATCCTAGCCGTGAAGGTTTGTATGTTGTTTGACCAAGGTACCTGTAGTATTTTGACTAGTGTGGTAGACACCAGGGGAGTCGAGGTTTCTTTGATATTTGAATCAGTGGTGAAAGAGTATTCTAATGTTTTTTCTAGAAGAGTTTATAAGATTACCGCGCCATATAGAAATTGGTCTTACTATTGAGATAAAACTAGACTGATTCCTATATCTAAAGCTTTATACAGAATGGCCCCAGCAGAGTTGAGAGATTTAAAGATGCAATTGAAAGAAATGTTTGACAAAGACTTCATTTGACCAAATATGTTATCTTGGGGTGCACCAATTTTATTTGTTAAGAGGAAAGATGGGTCGATGCACTTATGTTTTGATTATAGAGAACTGAATAAGATGTCTGTAAGAATAAATATCTTTTACCAAGGAATGAGGATTTGTTTGATCAGCTGCAATAAGTCTATGTGTTCTCTAAGATTGGATTATATTCAGGCTATCACTTATTGAGAATTAGAGATAGTGACATTCCTAAGGCAGTTTTTTTTGTTCGAGATGTGGGCATCATGAGTTCGTTGTGATGTCTTTTGGGTTGACAAATGCTCCAACAATGTTTATGAACTTGATGAACAAAGTGTTTAATGACTTATTACACTTTTGTGATTTTATTTATTGACGATATCTTAGTTTATTCCAAGACAGAGATAGCGCATGATGAGCATTTAACATGGTTTTAGAGGCTCTTCGAGTCAACAATTGTATGCAAAGTTTTAAAAATGTGACTTTTGGATGAAGTCAAGTATCTTTTCCAAGCCATGTGGTATCCAGAGATGACATTTATGTAAACCCCACAAAGATCAAAGTTGTTACTGTTGGTCTAGACCTTTCGTTATCAGTGAAGTTCATAACCTTATGGGTTTAACAGGTTATTATCGACAGTTTGTATAAGATTTTTCTTGCATAACTACTCTATTGATCCAGTTAATTAGGAAAGGAATTCTGTTTGTTTAGATCAAAGCCTGTGAGAATAGTGTTTAGAATCTTAAGCAGAAGCTTGTACTACACCGGTGCTTACCGTACATGTGGTTTAGGGAGTTTTGAGATTTACAGTTAAGCTTAAAAAAAAAAAAAAAAAAAAGGGGTTTGGATGGTGTTCTGATTGAGCAAGGTAAAGTAGTTGTGAGTGTTTAGCGATAATTGAAGAGTCATGAGAAAAAACTACCCTACTTATGATCTGGAATTGGCAGTTGTGGTTTTTGCAATAAAGACTTGGAGACACTATTTGTGTTCTGAGAAGATATAGATGTTTACTGATCATAAGAGCCTGAAATACTTCTTCCCTCAGAAGAAGCTGAATATGAGATAGCAAAGACGATTTGAGTTAGTAAAAGATTATGACTGTGAGATATTATACCATCCAGGTAAAGCGAATGTGGTAGCTGATGCTCTTAGTAGGAAAGTATCACATTCAGCAGCGCTTATTACTAGTCAGGTACCGATACATCGAGACCTTGAGAGAGCTGAGATTGCAGTATCTGTGGGGGCAGTTGCCTCACAGTTAGCTCAGTTAACAGTGCAACCAACTCTGAGGCAGGAGATTATTGATGCTCAAAGTAGTGATCCTTATTTAGAGGAGAGACGTCGCCTCGTAGGGACAGGACAGACTGATGAGTTCTCCATATCCTCTGATGGTGGACTGTTGTTTGAGAGACGTCTGTGTGTGCCGGCAGACACTGCAGTCAAGACCGATTTACTAAATGAGGCCCATAGTTCTCCATTTTCCATGCATCCTGGTAGTACGAAAATGTATCAGGATTTGAAACGAGTGTATTGGTGGCGTAATATGAAGAGGGAAGTGGCCGAGTTTGTTAGTAAGTGTTTAGTGTGCCAACAGGTTAAGGCACCTAGACATAAACCAGCAGGTTTGTTGCAGCCTTTGAGTGTGCCAGAGTGGAAGTGGGAGAATGTGTCGATGGATTTTATTACAGGACTGCCTAAGACCCTGAAGGGTTACACAGTGATTTGGGTTGTTGTAGACAGACTTACGAAGTCGGCACATTTTGTTCCAGGAAAGTCTACTTATACTGCTAGTAAGTGGGCACAGTTATATTTAACTGAGATTGTCAGACTGCATGGAGTGCCTGTGTCTATTGTTTCTGACAGAGATGCACGTTTTACTTCCAAGTTTTGGAAGGGACTTCAGACTGCCATGGGCACGAGGTTGGATTTTAGTACGGCTTTTCATCCACACACTGATGGTCAAACTGAACGTTTGAACCAGATTTTAGAGGATATGCTACGAGCTTGTGTTCTAGAGTTTCCAGGTAGTTGGGACTCTCACTTGCAATTGATGGAGTTTGCTTATAATAACAGCTTTCAGGCTACCATCGGCATGGCACCGTTTGAAGCTTTGTATGGTAAATGTTGTAGGACCCCTGTTTGTTGGAATGAGGTTGGTGAACAGCGATTGATGGGTCCTGAGTTGATTCAGTCTACTAATGAGGCTATTCAGAAGATTAGAGCACGTATGCGAACAGCGCAGAGTAGACAGAAAAGCTATGCTGATGTGAGACGGAAAGACCTTGAGTTTGATGTGGGAGATAAGGTGTTCTTGAAGGTAACACCTATGAAGGGTGTTATGCGTTTTGAAAGGAAAGGGAAGTTGAGTCCTCGTTTTGTGGGACCGTTTGAGATTTTAGAGAGAATTGGTGTTGTGGCGTATCGTTTGGCACTTCCACCATCTCTCTCCGCAGTTCATAATGTTTTTCACGTTTCGATGTTGAGGAAGTACATGGCAGATTCATCTCACGTAGTGGACTATGAACCACTAGAGATTGACGAGAATTTGAGCTATGTAGAGCAACCAGTTGAGATTCTGGCTAGAGAGGTGAAGATGCTTCGTAATAGAGGAATTCCTTTAGTGAAGGTGTTGTGGCGCAATCACCGAGTTGAAGAGGCAACCTGGGAGAAAGAAGATGATATGAGGGCTCGTTACCCAGGGTTATTCTAGGATTAGAACTTTCGAGGACGAAAGTCTATTAAGGAGGGAAGAATGTAACGCCCTTAAAAAAAAAAAAAAAACAAAAAGTTGTAATAATAAAATAATAATATTTTATTATTAAATATATTATTATTATTATTATTATTATTATTATTATTAATAAAACAAAAAAAAAGAGAGAGAAATTTCTTTCTCTCTCCCCCTTCTTCTTCCCCGCGTGCAGGCCCCCCCCTCCATTTTTCTTCTTCTCCTTCTTCCTCTTCTCCTAGCCGGCCGCCACCCCCTGTCCTCCTTCCCGTCCGTCCGGTGAAGCCCGGGTAGCCGCACGCCGACCGCGTCTGTCTCACGCCGTGACGCTTCGTCCGTCGGTCGAAAACCAGCCAAACGCTCCAGCCGCCGCCCCCTTTCTCCCTTCTCCTTTCCGCCGCCAACCATCCATCGTCTTCCGTTAGCCGCACCGCTCGGGCAGCTGCGTTGCTCGGATCGCACAAGTCGTCCGTCAACCGATCCGCGCCGCCGCGAAGTCCGTCAACCGTTTCGCGCTGCCGTGACTCGTCCGCCTAGATCCGCCCAGATCCGCTCCTCTCCTTTCGTCCGACCGGCGAAACCGTTCCCCAGCCGCCACCGACGCCAGATCTACACGTCCCGCCGTTACCCAGCCGCACGTCGACGCCGGATCTGCACGTTCTGCCGCCCGCTGCCCTCCACGCGCCGCCGCGACTCCACGCGCCGCCGCGACTCCACGCGCTGCCGTGACCCCACGCGCCGCCGTGACCCCACGCGCCGCCGTGACTCCACGCGCCGCCGTCTCTCTCCGCCCAGCCGTGGACCTTTGGGTGATAGATTTGGGTAAGGATAAAGTGTGGGTTCCGTTGTACCTATCGTTAAATGTTAACCGTTGAGCTTAATGTGCTAAAATTTTTGGAAGGTACATATTGAATCAAGGAATGAATCCTTGATGTTTCCAGAGGATTGAAGTGGAGTTCGATTTTCCATCGACTTGGGATTTGGTTTATTGGACTTAGTTCGATCGAAGAAGTCGCATAAGAGTGAGGTAAGGGACTTTCTACTGGACTCAATAAATGTTATTTGAATGTGATGGCTGTATGTTTCGTGCTGTTATACTGCGGAGAAATAACAATTATGAGGTGTATGTTTGAATGTGGATTTGTGGTTGATAGTATGTTATGACTGGTTGAATATATATATATGTGCAAATGTAAGGGTGTGGAAATGTCTGGATATCGTAGGTGTGATTATATAATGTGTGACTTGAATGAGTAGATTGTTGTGTAAATGAATGCCTGGTAGACGACTATGAGGATGTATTGTGAACGGAAGAGAAATCATGGTCGTGCTATTTTAGATTTAAGTGGATGTCATGGTTGGTTTTGCTGTCGACTGATGTATTAACGTGTTTGTGACAGTCCTTGGGTCAATTTGGAATAAAAAAAATGGTTGTTTAAGGTTAAGGAGAAAGTACACGTGATGAGGACGNNNGAGCACTAGACTGATATGTGCATCCTTCGGGAGCACAAGACTGATATGTGCATCTTCGGGAGCACAGACTGATATGTGCATCCTTCGGGAGCACAAGACTGATATGTGCATCCTTCGGGAGCACAGACTGATATGTGCATCCTTCGGGAGCACTAGACTGATATGTGCATCCTTCGGGAGCACTAGACTGATATGTGCATCCTTCGGGAGCACTAGACTGATATGTGCATCCTTCGGGAGCACAAGACTGATATGTGCATCCTTCGGGAGCACTAGACTGATATGTGCATCCTTCGGGAGCACTAGACTGATATGTGCATCCTTCGGGACACTAGACTGTGACTGTGCAGGGTACACCATAGGATACTAATAATTTATTTTTCCCCGAACGGGACCAGTAGTGGGTCCCTTACTGAGTATATTAATACTCACCCTTTTTATGTTTAACTTTTCAGGCAAAGGTAATACAAGGGGCAGACCGACGAGGGACAAGAAGGACTCGTGAATGGCCATAGAAGATTGTCCTTTAAACTGCTTCCGCTGACGATTTTTTTATAAACGTTTTGTTGACTGAATTTACAAATAGTTAAAGTTTTGTAAACAGTACTTTAAAAGTTCATATTTTGAAATAGGGCCCGATTAAATGTTTTTTCTTCGATTTCATATGGTTTCAATTAAAGTTACTATGTCTTTCGTCACAAACGGTTTTGTGTCAAATTGACGACTTAGACGGTCAGTCAGAAAAGTCTGGGTCGTCCAGTTGGTATCAGAGCCTAAGTTTTTAGGTTCTGTAGACTGACTTATGATTTAAGTCCATGTTTTTTGTGTCCCTATGGCTAACACGATCCTTCGTCACTCGTCAGGTACGCTTTCATGATTTATATGTATGATTTTATGAACATGACCTTGCCTAAGTTAAACTAGATTGACTGAGGACTTTTAATGTTTAAGACTGAAAGGAAAATTTTTGGTGGATGTTAGGAAACCATGCCGCCAAGGAGAGGTGCAACGTAGGGGTGGTTTTAGAGGCGAGGTAGAGGAGCAGGGCGTAGTCAGCCTGCTGTGGGCCAAACTGACCCGCGTGTCCCTGCTGCACCTGTTACTCAAAACGGATTTGGCAGCCTTGTCTGCTCACCATGGAGCATAGAATCGCAGAGCTTATTGCTGCTGCTATGGCTCAGAACCAGTCTGCGCCAGTAAGTTCCTCAGTACCAGCAGCTCCACCTGCGTCTGTAGACCCCCCTGTACAGGGACCGTGGTCGTGCAGCACCACAGATGCTACCGAATCAGCTTTCCGAAGGATGCACATATCAGTCTAGTGCTCCCGAAGGATGCACATATAGGGGATAATCCCGAAGGACACCCGCAGGGTAACTATCCACTAGGAAAACTAATAATTTATCCCCTCAGTCCATTCTATACTTCTTAACAGTCAATTTACAACTCAATCAAACGTCCTAATCACGTGAACTTTCCCCTTAACCTCAAACAACCATTTTTGTTCCAATTCAACCCGAGGACTGTCACCAACACGTTAATACATCAGTCGACAGCAAAACCAACCATGACATTCACTTCAATCTAAAATAGCACGACCATGATTTCTTTTCCGTTCACAATACCTCCTCATAGTCGTCTACCAGACATTCAATTTACACAACAGTCTACTCATTCAAGTCACACATTATATAATCACGTCTACGATATCCAGACATTTCCGCACCCTTACATTTGCACATATATATATACAACCAGTCATAACATACTATCAACCACAAATCCACATTCAAACATACACCTCAAAATCATTATTTCTCCGCAGTACAACAGCACGAAACATACAGCCAACACATTCAATTAACATTTATGCACGAAACATACAGCCAACACATTCAATTAACATTTATTGAGTCCAGTAGAAAGTCCCTTACCTCACTCTTATGCGACTTCTTCGATCGAACTAAGTCCAATAAACCAAATCCCAAGTCGATGGAAAATCGAACTCCACTTCAATCCTCTGGAAAATTTCAGCACATTAAGCTCAACGGTTAACATTTAACGATAGGTACAACGGAACCCACACTTTATCCTTACCCAAATCTATCACCCAAAGGTCCACGGCTGGGCGGAGAGAGACGGCGGCGAGTGGAGACGTCGGGAGGTAGATCTGAGCAGGGGGAGGGGGTTTGGCTCGGGTTCGGTTGGGTTTTGGCCGGTCGGACGGAAGGGAAAAGGAAAGAGGCGCGCGGATGAGGCTTCGCCGGACGGAGTCGGGCTCGGTTTGGCTGCGGCTGCAGACGGAGAGACGACGGAGACACGGACGGAGGACCGGCGGCTGGGACGCGTAGATCTGGCGTCGGCGTGAGGCTGGGGATTCGCGGACGGAGGAGCGGCGGCTGGGACGCGTAGATCTGGCGTCGGCCGGCTGCGTGCGGGCGGCTTCGCGAACAGAGGCGCGGCGCGGCGCGGCTGCTGCGGGCGACGACGTGGGCGGGGAGGCAGTGCGGTGTGCTACGCCGGCGGGGCTTCGAAGGCAGAGACCGAACGGCGGCGGCTAGGGCTGGAGAAGAAGGAGAAAAGGAAAGAAAATGGAGGGGGGGGCTGCGTACGGGGGAAGAAGAAAGGGAAAAGAAAAAAAAGAAAAGAAAAAGAAAAAGAAAAGAAAGAAAAAAAAAAAAAAAAATAATAATAATATTTAATAATAAAATAATATTATTTTATTATTAACCCCTTTTTTTTTTTTTTTTTTTTTTTTCCAAGGGCGTTACATGTGTACAACTACTTCTCATGGAACCTACCCCTTCCATATCTTGTGCTTTTTCCCTTCTTCTTCAAGAATAACAACAAAGAGCCATTGCTTCTCTTTCCCCCGCTGCTGTCAATTCTCTGGCCATTGCTATTGCTACTTCTGTAAATAATTCCAGAAGTACCTCTATACATAAGAAGCGCAAGGACAAACCTGTTTGTACTCATTGTAACATTCCAGGACACACTGTTGATAAATGTTTCAAAATACATGGATATCACCCTGGATATAAAACAAGACAACAACAAAGAATCAACAATAATAGTTCAGGCTCTTCTCCCAGAAACAACACAAATTCAGTTGTCAGTCAAACCCAGGATTCCTCTACCAACCTGAATAGCAACATCACAAACCCAACAAAAGCCTTATTACAATGCCAAGCTCTTCTCAATCAGCTTTAGTCTCAATTTACAGCTTCATCAAATAGTTCCACCAATCACATAGCAGGTATTCTCTCTAATTCATACTGGGTTGTTGATTTTGGAGCTTCCACTCATTTATGTTGTTCTAAAGAGTTTCTCACTGATATTCAACCATGCTCTGCATTTATTAGCTTGCCAAATAAAAACACTTATCAAGTCAAAAGTATTGGCACTGTAAAGCTATCTGATACACTTATTTTGAAAGATGTTCTCTATATGCCTGAATTTTCCTTCAACTTACTTTCTGTAAGTGCAATCACAAAGAGATCTTCATTCTCTATTCAGTTCTTTACTGACACTTGCATAATTCAGGACAAGTACACTTCGAAGAAGATTGACAGAGCTAAACTTTTTCAAGGACTATATATCCTTGATCAACCAACCCTTCTTTCATCTATATGTGTTGTCTCTGAAAATAAAGCAGCCATATGGCACCAACAAATAGGTCACCCCTCTGCTGAGTCTTTAAATTCTTTACAGAATTTTTTTTTTTGAAAGTCTTCTACTGTAGGCAATTTGTCTCATTGTACAATATGTCCTTTGGCTAAACAAAGGAAGCTTTCTTTTACTTCCAATAATAGTTTGTCTTCAAATGCCTTTGATCTAATTCGCATAAATATTTGGGGATCTTTTTCGACCGAAACATATTCTGGATATTCTTTTTTTCTTACCATTGTTGATGATGCCACCAGTTACACTTGGGTATTCATGCTCAAACACAAATCTGATGTTATATCTGTCATACCACAGTTTTTTTAAACTCATCGAGACCCAATATGGCAAAACAATCAAGAAAGTGAGATTCGATATGCACCTTGAGATCAAGTTCACTACCTTTTTTTAAACAAAAGGGAGTGATCCATCAGTATTCGTTGTATTCAATGCCCGCAACAGAACTCTGTTGTTGAGAGGAACATAAGCATATCTTAAATACAGCTCGTGCTCTTTATTTTTCAGTCTCAAGCTCCTCTAAATTTTGGGGAGATTGCATCCTTTCACTATGTGTATCTGATCAACAGGACTCCTTCTAAACTATGAAATGGAAATCTCCATTTCAAAAGCTAAACAACTCCAATCCTGATTATAACTTGTTGAAAGTATTTGGGTTGCTTATGTTACACATCTTCATTATCACATAATTAAACTAAGTTTTCAACCACGAGTTTGTTTTTGTTGTCTTCATTGGCTATCCACAAGGCATTGAAAACCTACAAATTATATGATATTGAGCACAAAAGAGTCTTCATTCTCTAGGGACATTGTCTTCAATGAAACCATTGTCGCCACGTGCCCGAGACGACGCGGAGGGCCGACGTCCTCAAAAGAGTTAGTTTTAAAAGAAAATAAGGGGTCGCCACCAATCTTTTTTACGGTGTGATTGGACACCGAAATAAAGTAAACAATTTTTTAAAAATAGTCTGCGAAAAAATAGAGTTGAGTTCGGGAGTCATTTGTGTGTAGGGAAGACATTAGCACCTCACAACACCCATTTTAGAAAAACGGTGGCTAAATTTCAAATCTTGAATTGAAAAATATTTTTTAATTTATTTTAAAACTAATGTCTTATTTTTACCCCTCATTACTCCAATATTTGAAGCAAACAATCTCATAAAATAAGTAGAATAATATTCCATTAATTAGACTATATATATTGAAGGAAAGTTTTCATCATTAAGAAAAATGAGAAATTTATTTACAATTTCTCAAAATCTATCATAGGCTAGTCTTGGAATAAATATATTTTTTTAAAACATCGATTAAATTTATTTTTTCTTGTGATCACATCTTGGACTTCCAAAGATGTGATTCCTCACCTTAAGAATTTTAGGAAAATTGGACTCCCAAGTTTTCTAGATTCCATCATAGGATTTTTTTTAGCGAAATAGAAGTGTGTTTATTAAAAAAAGTTGATTAGGAAAAACTTATGAAATATAGATTTATATTTTTAAA
>JACWES010000175.1:0-7500 GCA_025688845.1 Cucumis hystrix
GAATATTGACGTGTGCGCGGTCCGTCCGGAGTCCGGAAGATTCATCTGTAGTCCGGAGTCCGTCCGGAAGAGCTATCTGTAGTCCGGAGTCCGGAAGATTCATCTGTAGGACTATCCATTAGAAAGGGGTAGGAGTCCATAAAAAACTAGGAGTAGTCCGTAGGATTTATCCGGAGGACCTTCCTTAAGGGAAGAAGGAGGACCTTCCTTAAGGGAAGGAGTAGGACCTTCCATTAGGAGTAGGACTATCCATATAGGAAGAGGAGTGCTTTCATTCGAATCAGACCGGGAGGCGGGAAGAGGGGAAAAGGCGTAAACAACCTCATTGCATTGCATGAAAAGAAGACGCGGTCGGAGGTCAAACTAGTTAGCCCGCTCTTGAATGCCTCATGTGCATGATAAGGCGGCTAAAAGCCTGATTTCGCTTTTGACTTTGATTGACTAATATCGCTACCTTTATCCCAGTAAATGGAGTGAAAGGCCTTGTTATTGGCCTTGGGCTAGAGATCTTCCTTACTCCCCGTACCCGAGTACGTACGGATGATGCATCTGAGAATACAAATCTTCCCTTGCTGGAGTTTCCACTTCAACGGATGTCAAATAGAAAGGGGACGGATTCCTATCCTATTCATACCGCCTCAATGAACAAGGGAACAAAGGTTTGAGTCCTTTCACTTCTATATATTCTTTGCACCTCCCTCCAAAATTAGTGGAATAAGACTGACCGTTTTGTAACAGCTTTTTTTTGGAATAAGACTTAAATAGTGGGACTGATTTTAAACCTCCAAATAATAGTATGAATCTTTTCATAGACTGGATACTTGATTTTTGGACCCTTTCTAAATGTAATAGCTATTCATAGTCCTCCGGACTGCGTAGGAGGCTCAAAGAAGATTTTCGGTTCATCTTAAACGACCACTTTTCTACTCCGGAAGGACGTCCTCTGGACTATTCATCATATTTGAGATTCGAAGGAAGGTCATTTTCATAGGTGACTAAAGAGTCAGACTTGGCCTAGTAAGAGGATGGATGTTCCAGATCTTCTTCCATTAGACCAGGGAAGGAGGTTCCATCCATGATAGGGTATGAGGCATCGGCTGCTCGGAGAGTGGAAGGGGAAGGGGTCCGATTTACCGATCCTTGTCTATGCCTCTAATACTTCAACCTTCAAAGTCCAAAGAGATAATCAGATATTCACATATTACTTTGCCTTTATATTCTCAATTTGAATGAAGATTTGATTCCATTTATCTTATTATTAGGGTTCAGTTCAAAACCTCTTCTTGGATTTGGATGTAGAGGAAAAGGAGATTGATTCGATTCGGATCCCACGTAGCGGTTGAGTACGAAAGGGTCTCCGCAAAGAAAGCCGGATTGACTGGATCTCGGTGTGAATAACTTTTCTTAATAAATGTGATATGATTGACTTTCGGGGGATTACTGCTCCCCTGTATCGGAAAGAAGTAAGATCACTTATCGGGTATGAAATCCTTGAAAGCTCACTGGTCTTCGAATAGAGGAGTTCGGAATGGAATAAGATCAATCGGCAGACTGAGTCTCAGTTTCAGAGGCCGAGCGCTTAGATCTGTTGACGAGGTGCCATAAGACAGGGATATTGATTTGGATTGACCGGCCGAATCTGATCTTTTTTCTTGGGCTGGTCCTATTTCCCAGTTGTAATGAGAATCTGATCCCAGGCTTTTTATCTGATTTTGTATTCCATTAGTATGCGGTCCGAAGCTAGATCAAGATTGCGAAGCCGGCAAATATTTCATAAGCTTTTAACTTCTCTTTTATCTGCCTGCCTTTATCAAGAAATAAACTTATTAAGAGATTCTTGAGTTCATAGAATTTGATCCTCGACTCCCACGCTTTTTTATGATTCTGAAGGAGGTCGAGCCTACGTTGGAGGCTCGGTGCGGGGATGCAGGTCTTAAGTCGATCTTGCAGGCCTTGACTTATTCTGGTAAAGGTAGGAACCCGACCGGGTGGGGATTACTAAGCCGCTCGACTTAAGAGGTTTCTCGGGACAAGCAATTATTCTCTTTCACTATATTCAGTAATTCTATTCCCAATCGATTCCATCTTTCACGAATTCTTTAGCCCTAGCCGCTTGCATTCACTATTGATATAGACCGAGTGCACGAGGGGAAGGAAGGGGGAGGGGACCATATCCAGGGGCGGAGGCCTAGTGGCGGCTGAAGTTGCAGGATTTCTGCCCTCTTACAAGTTGAAAGAAGAAGAGATTAGGAATTAGTTTTGAATGAACTCAATTCACTTTTCAATAATCTCGTGAATGATCCCATCCCATGAAGAAGGAAAAGAGAGAAGAAGGATTCCAAACTAATGAAAGAGGAAAGTCCTAACTGAGAAAGTAAATAAACTCCACACCTCGACCAGACCTCTAACTGGCCAATAACTGGTCTTGATGAAATGGAATTAGCTCCGATTGAGGTTAGGCTGAGGCTGCGATTTACCGACCTTCTCTCTAATGCGCGGTGCTTTGAAGATATCGGACCCGTCCTTAGTCGCAAGGAATAGTAAGGCGCAAAGAATATTGCGAGACGTTAGGCTCAATGTAAGATTCGTGCTATTGCGGAGAACTGATTTTCAGAGGAAAGGTTCAGGATCGTTTTACCGCATTTTGTGATTGGGGAGTAATTAAAGAGTTGCTTCTTTGTCTCTTGAATGAATCCATTTCTTCCCACTACGCGGTAAAATGAGAAGTTTCATTGCATTTTTCCCGCATATAAGAAGATATGAAATCACATTTCCCGCAAGGGTGGAGGAATTTCTCAAGTATAAGAAGATATGAAATCACATTTCCCGCAAGGGTGGAGGAATTTCTCAAGTCAACGGCGCAATAAAAGAGAATTCGCATATTTCATTGCCTGAAATTTGAAGGAGTCCGGAAGATTCATCTGTAGAACTATCAAGGGTCCTGCTGATTCGACTATCAAGGGTCCTGGTTCCGCAGGATTCAAACAACGAAGGTCCAGGGTCCGGAGTCCGGAAGATTCATCTGTAGTCCGGAGTCCGGAAGATTCATCTGTAGAACTATAAAGGGTCCAGCTGTTTACCCTACGTCCGGAAGATTCATCTGTAGGACTATCCGCAAGGGAAGAAGGAGTCCGGAAGATTCATCTGTAGGACTATCCATTAGAAAGGGTAGGAGTAGTCCGAAGGATTTATCCGGAGTCCGGAAGATTCATCTGTAGGACTATCCGCAAGGGAAAGGAAAGGGTAGGAGTAGTCCGAAGGATTTATCCGGAGGACCATCCATAAAGGAGTAGGACTATCCGCAAGGGAAAGGAGTAGTCCGGAAGATTCATCTGTAGGACTATCCATTAGAAAGGGAAGAAGGAGGACCGTCCATTAGAAGGAGGACTATCCGCAAGGGAGGAAGTAGGACCTTCCGCAAGGGAAGAAGTAGGACCTTCCGTAATTAACCGAAGTAGGACCTTCCGCAAGGGAAGAAGTAGGACGAGTCTGAAATCCCGTCCGGAGGCGCGAAGCGAAGCGCATTTATCTAAGAAGAGAAAACGAGTCCTTCGGACGGAGTGCAAGGTGCAAAGAATATTGCGGAGTTCCGTCAGTGAAAGACCGCCGGCATAGCGCTTCGCTTTCGCTTACTCATTAGTTAGGAAGGGGAATAAGTCAGAATCGTAGAAAATAGTGAGATTCGCGCTTTGGGCTGGCCGATCCTTCTCATCCAGCAAAACCTCTCCGGTTCTCCTCTTGCTTTCTTAAGTCGATCTTTAAGGATCAGGAGAATAGGCTCGAAAAAGAAAGTCTAATCTAATCTTTCTCAACAACAGTTCTTCCCGCTGATTTGAATTGCTCCTCTCACGCAAACCGCAATATTCTGCATTGAGCCTTGGCACATCTGCGTCCTTCTTTTTCGCATATTGAATTGCGCCTTCGCCTTCAATGAAATCGGTAATAGGTTGAATAGTCCTTCGCCTAATGAATATGGGGATCTGCCCTATAAATTCACTGCTCCGTCGGAGCGGTCCGGAGGTGCAAAGAATATTGCGTTTTGGATAGCTCTGACTTTGAAGACTCAAAGAATTTGAGAGGACCGGCTGGATCTTTCTTTTCTCTTTTTTCAATGATTCCACTTCATTGACCGAGACTTTCTTTTCTCTTCTTTTTCTTTTGTAGTTTCAACTACTTTGTTTCGGAATCGGAAGACTTGGAACCTACTTAAAGGAATTCTGCCTATCCTTCTATCAAGTCAGAACCGCGGAGAAGGATTCTTCCTGTAAGTGGAAGAGCCGAGTCAAGAACGAGGCGGGATCGGAGCAGAGACCAAGCGCGGCGAACTATGATGATTGAGTTGGGCCTCTTGTCTTGTTCCAGTCGCTGTGGTTGAAAGAGTTCTTTCTCTTTCAGCTCTCGTTCTTGCAGGAAAAGTTGCTAGATAAGTAGATAGGTAAGCTCATAATAAGGCTTGAAACTCGATTTCCAATAATCTCCGTTGATCGAGAACGAGAACCATATATGCGCCTCCTTAGAGGCTCCCAGTACGCCTTCCCAGTATCGTAGGCAGACGAGAGGGCAGATCTCCCCGTTTAGGATGCTACTTCCGTCAAAAGAGGAGATGACGAGGATGGAATTGAGGAGCTCTTCTTCTTTAATCAGTTCTTGTCCTAGTGCCTGGTGTTGACGGTGGCTTAGTTTAACCTCATTGCTAACATCTTCATGCCTTCTTTCACTCTTTCCGTAAGTGGCTTTCTTTATCTCGAGATTCAAGGGATGATGGTCCAACCCGGCAAAGCCTAGTCTCATTCATTCCCTTTTGACTCTCCTTGATTCTAACTCTTAAATAGCAGAAATAGCGGATTGGTGTCTCGCGCAGGATCTTCGTTCCCAAGCTTATTCTTTTTTTACGGATGAAAGCGATGAAACTGGGAATACCGAAGGTACTTGTCTGCCGACCCTTAGCCCTTTCGCAACTCTCTACTTATTCTTTACCTTACAAACGAAGTCGAAAAAGTTGAGCTGCTGATAAGTAAACTCAGGATCAGATATTGACCGCCAAAGAGAAAAGGAAAGAAAGGGCGAATGAGGTCTTCTTTCCTTCTTCCATTATACTCGTTCAAACCACAAAAAGAATAATCGATGAAAGCAAATTACACACGATTCGAATGCGAAAAGTTGACCGAAACCCAGCCTCCAGCTTCTTATTTGACGGAGGACTCTTCAATCCATATTAAATTAGGAGTCTTCTGGCTTCTTATTGCAGACTGGTCTTATTATATTAAGCTACGTAGGACGCTCTCGTCTTATTCAGTATTTATTAGGGTTGGAGAAGGTTTTCTATTATCGGAAGCCCTATAACATTAATTTAAGGCGGAAGATTTTCAGACTACGACTAAGTATTACATATTAACCTGCGTAGGAGGACGGAGCACAATATCCCTGTCTTATGGAACCTGCTTTCTTCCGCGGAGTGGGGGTTTCCCACGGGGCGGTAGGTTCTCTGGAGTCTTATCCTTATATTATGCCTCCGCTTCCTCCTCTCCTTATCCTTCAGTATTTTTGAGGCCATTATTAAGCTACGAAGGCCCAAAGAATATTGCGAAGGAGATGAAAGAATGAAAGAAAAATCAGCGTAATTGGACTTTTGCTTATTATACTTTGTGGAGTAGTTATTTACCCATTTTCATGGCTAAATTCAGTGAGAAAAGGCTCATTTTTTATGGATAAACAAGTCCTCCGTCAAATAAGAAGCTGGAGGCTGGGTAAGGACGATGAATTCATATTCGAAGGCGCGAAGCGAAGCGCATGAAATCAATGAACAAGGGGCGCAAAGAATATATAGAAGGCGCCAGGTTCGGTTAATTACGGAAGGTCCTACTCCTAGTTTTTTATGGATGCGGATAGTCCTACTCCTTCCCTTAAGGAAGGTCCTCCTTCTAATGGACGGTCCTCCGGGTAAACAGCTGGACCCTTTCCTTTATGGATGGTCCTCCTTCTAATGGACGGTCCTCCTTCTTCCCTTAAGGAAGGTCCTCCTTCTAATGGACGGTCCTCCGGGTAAACCTGCGGACTTCGGACTACAGATGAATCTTCCGGACTGCGGACTTCGGACTACTCCTAGTTTTTTATGGATGCGGATAGTCCTACTCCTTCCCTTAAGGAAGGTCCTCCGGATAAATCCTACGGACTACTCCTAATGGATGGTCCTACAGATAGCTCTTCCGGACGGAAGCTGGACCTTTGTTGTTTGAATCAGCAGGACCCTTGATAGTTCTACAGATAGCTCTTCCGGACGGACTCCGGACCTGTCTTATGGCACCGCTACGTGGGTAGAAAGCCGAGTCTATCTGCACCCGCGCCTTCTTTTTCTTCTTCGCGCCTTCGGACAGGTCTCGTCTTTGTTCATTGATTCTTCCTACCAAGAACATCGATCAGTCCCTAGGGTTATATTTCTTACTTGATGATGGAAGGCTTGAAGCCTCATTACCTGGAGTTGACTCCCTTGAAGCTACTATAGATGCTTCCGTTGAATCTTCTGAACCTGGGGTTTATGGTATTTCCCTTATCCTTTTACTCGTAAGCTTTCCTTTCGCCCTAGGCGAAGGCTACGTGGCTTTCTTTCTTTGTGTCTAGTAAGACAAGACTGAATATGGACCTAATGGATAGTCCCCTTATAAATATAAAAAAGGCCACTTTTCTAGGGGCTCAAAGAATTATCTTTGCGAAGGTTCAGCTTCATTCCTATGAACTTTTCATTGATTGCACTCCTTCTATATATTCTTTGCACCTCTCCATTTCATGCTCCTCAAATTCTGATCGCCATTCTCTTCTTTCCGTCGAGCTATTTCATAACCTCCGGACCTCCGCGGTTCTCAGGGAAGAAAGCCTACCTTCCTCCCGTAGATCAGTCTATGAGCCTTATGGTTGGGGCCTTTGTCCTTATGGTGGGAGTTTAGTTTGTCCCTGCTAGTTCATCCCTCTCCTTAATAAAGAAAGAAGAGGATATTCACAACAAATAAAGAAAAGAGAGCAGCTAATACGGCTAAGAAAGAAAGAAAGAAGAAGATAGACTCAAGATATAATAATAAGAAAGCTAATCGTCTCGGAAGAAAAGATATAAGGAGAATTGCATTTTGATGCCTCTTTCTCTCTAACACACTTTCTCTTTGTCTTTGTTCTTTCATGAGAGTACGAAAAGCAGAAGAATGATCATTCAACTTACAGTCTTCTTTCTCTTTGTCTTTGTTCTTTCATGAGAGAAGTTTCAAGATCTTTCATTCTCTTCTTATTTGATGTCGATTCATCCACACTTCCATTCCTTGTAGAGGAAGGCTAACTGCTTGCTGGCTGGGAGCTGTATGAGCGGTAACGTCCACGTACGGCTCTGTGAGAAGGGCGGTGGACAGAAATGGCCTTGTTGTACCTCACTCTCGTCTTCAATGGGGTCTGCTCTTTTTTTTTTGGGGGAGTATGCCAATATGATCTTAATGAGGTGCGGGGCTTTGCATCTGAGAT
>JACWES010000175.1:15000-18694 GCA_025688845.1 Cucumis hystrix
TTATGAACTCCACTCCACTTTCTCAATTCCAACGCAACTTATCCTTTTGGAGCTGACGTAACAAACTACGCGAGCCTCCCAAGGAAGCCAAGAGAAATCCTATCCGAATCAAAAAAAGAAAAGGCAGTTTCATTATGGTGGTATACCAGCCGCCTGTTCTGGAACTTCCAGTTCCAATCGAAGCATATAGATCCGTAAATGGATTTGTATGTATAGCTACTTCAGTCGTGCTCGTCCTTTCTCGAAAGTATCTTTTTTCTGGGAACATGGTAAACCATAAATTCTTATGAAAGCGAAGAAAGCCTATCATCCACTGATGCAGAAAATGCTCCAGTTTTCCATTCTCATATTCAGCCGGAAAGTTTATTGGCAACTGGTCGGCACGAAGTTCTTTATCATGCGAAAAGATGAGCCGATCCTTCGTTAGGGACGGTTTATAGATCATCAAATTACCACAAATGGAATGAGAAGTGGGTCCATGTAAATGATCGAGACCTCGCAAACAAGAACGCTCCTTCCCCATATGGAGTTCGGAACCCAAAGGCAATCGTTGAGTGAACTCTATCTTCTTTGTGTTAGTTGACCTAAGCCGCACCATTACTGCTGGGGTGGGGCTCGGCCTCCGAACCGTACGTGAGACGAGTTTCTGCCTCATACAGCTCGGGCCGAAGACCGGGGGAAGTTTAGGAGAGATGGGGAAACCCAGCAGCTGCCGGTCGGGGCCAAGTCAGTGGGGGGACCCTGTCGGGCTCCTTCCCCCCCCCAAAAAAACCAATCCTATAGCTCCCGCGCTTCCCGTTCTTTCTATTATCCCATTTTCTTTCGGGATAGGCGGGAACAAGCAAGAAGAGTTCAGTCGTCGTCGTCTGAACAATTGGCTCGGACACCAGACCGGCTCGTGCCCGCCCCCATAACCACACGGGCTCGCCCTAAATGGAATGGCTCTCTTAGTTACGCTGCGCCCTGACCCGAGTCCCCATGTCCGCTCTTCTCCGCCCGAAACCCAAGAAGTTGGCTTTGCCAACACAAGAGGTCGTCCCCTTCATTCTATGCTGACTCCGGCCCCGGGCTGGCTTTTTGGGAAGCCCGTTCCCACCGCGCTCACGGCCCGGCTGGCCTGCCTGCGGTAGTGGAAATTCTCCCGTTCCCTGGTCAAAGACTTGGTTGGATGCGGGATCTACTCCACGAGGAGCGGTACGGACGTAGATGATATCATCACGACCTCTCTTTTCGTACCGCTAGGGATGCTTAAGGCCACTTCGCCAACTGGCCTTACCTGCGCTTTCGTCTCTCTCAGTGTGGTCAGCACTGGGTGTTTCCGAGCAGCGAGGCTTACACCCATTCGCATTAGTTCATCCAAAGTTCCTTACCCTTATGCACGAATTCTTGAATAAGCCATCTTCCTATCAAGGTTAAGGAGTCAACTGAGCATCTCAGCGGCGGGATTGAATACCCGGATCGAATCAGAGTTCACGCCGCCCGCCCTGAACAAATAGGAGGCGTGGGCCCACAGGTCGCACATAAGCCACCAGGTCGCACGACAGAAGAACACCCAAGATAAAGATGCACACTCCTCCATGTGAAATATGAATCTTCATTGGAGCTTTTTGGTAGTAGTCGTGACCAAGAGCCATCAGCTGTCGGCTCGTTGGTAAGGCGAGAGCTTCAAGCCCGATTTCTGGTAGCACACCCCCCACACAAGCACCACCCGACGAAGGGCGGACGGGGAAAGCTACAGGCCCAAAACCTGAGACCCTTCTTTCTAAATGGGGGTGCCCGGAGCACCTCATCTTGGAATTGAGTCCTTGCTCATTCCCCGCCTCAATGAACAAAGGTCTGAGTCTTTGGCCTTTCCTTCTCCGCGCCCGCTCACGCTTCGCTGAACTATGGCGTGGTAAAGAGAAGAGAGTACGAAAGAATAGTAAACAGAGCACACCGCAGAAAGATGAAAAATAGGAGAAGTCTCCCTTGGATGAAAGAAGAAGGAAATGAATAAGGGGAAGGAAAGGAAATGAGGCCTTTCTAGCTCGAGTTTCGGATGAGCTTCTCCCAATTATGTCTGGTAATAGAATAGGGCGGCTTGCTCTGACCAAGACTGCACTTTTTGCTCCGTCCATGGAGCGTATGAATTTCCTGGAATGTAGATAGACCAAAAGAGGGAATAAAGAGATAGGAATAGGAATTATAGTACCATTGGAAGAAGGGGCACCTGTGGGAACATCTCTACTGACAAACCATTGAAATAGTACGGGTGCTGCCGTGCCACGAGGCACGACCATGGAAGTAATGAAAAAGAAAAAGTTATTTAGTTGGACCATCCGCTCTATCCGTTCGACTTTCGCTTCTCTAGAGAAGGTGAGAGGCTCAAAATTCAAGTGTTCGCAAGGCATACCGAAAGGATACCAATGAAGCCGACCATTAATGACTAGTTCTTTAATCAGGAGCGGTCATTTATGAAAAGAAATCCTATATTGCTAGTGCGAGTGGTCCAGGATATCCCTGATATAGGAGGAGCTTGGCCCATGTCTCTTAATATCCTCCACGACTTTATCTAGAAAAGAAAGTTCCATGCGATTCCTCTCTGCCAGACTGCTGCCCGTGTGGGCCTCGTTCTCGTTCTTGAAAATTTCTGGATCCGTACAAAAGTGGAAGATGCACTCTCTCAGATCGGAAGGAGCATTCGCCTGTAAGTTGGGATCCCCCTGAACTATGTGTAAAACTCGCTCAGACAAATCATGGCCTTTCTCCTTTATTTGCAAGTAAGCACTCTGTAAGTCGAGCTCTACATTATACTCGTTCTGAGTTTTCCTCTGGGCCAGCGCATCCTTGACCTCCCTTTTCCAAAATTCTTCCGCCGACATACCCAGAAGAAACCTTGAGTCCTTTTCCTGTAATATTCTGAGCCTATTTCTAATTGAGGTCTCAAGAGAAATATTTCGAGTAGGGGGCCGAGGCTCCGACAGGACCTCTTGAAGAAAGGCTTCCCCCGAAGAAGAATCAGAGGTATCCATATCCACATCTACTACAGGTGGTATAGATTCCTGATGATGAGGCGAAGAAGAAGAATCAGGATGCAGAGAAGTTGGATCATATAAAGTATGATCGTAGGAAAGAGGTTCTTCATCCAAAGGAGTAGGATCGAGAGAGAAATCCTTAGGGGCGAAAAAGAATAAGAAGGCCGTAGAAAACAATAGGTTCCGCAGACTGTAGGCAAAGAACGAGATGCAAAAAAGAATGATGAAATAGAGGCTCAAAAAAATGAGCCTACCTCCTCTGATTTTTAGAAAATATCCTTTCTTTGCCTTAAGAAAGAGGAGAAGAAAAATCAGTATGAAAAAGGCAAGTAGCAGAAGGCAAAAACTGACATCCATTGTATTTCGAGAGATACGTCCAAAAAAAATAGAAAGGCAAAGGAGTCTCATTCTTTTTTCCGTCCAGAAAGGGAGAATGCCGCTGCTCAGAGATCCGGGGCTTCTCTAAAATCAAAGAAAAAAAAAAGAGCTATCCCTTGGATCAATGAAATTTGATGAGAGAGATAAAGAAAGCACTACTTCTTCCCTTTCTAATGGATGGTCCTACTCCTAGTTTTTTATGGATGCGGATAGTCCTACAGATGAATCTTCCGGACTCCTTCTTCCCTTAAGGAAGGTCCTCCTTCTAATGGACGGTCCTCCGGGTAAACCAGCTGGACCCT
>JACWES010000176.1:0-18598 GCA_025688845.1 Cucumis hystrix
TGGAGGCTAAATCGTGTGTTAAAGTTGTCCGCGGTTTGCGGATTTTGATCAACTGACTTCTTGAGAGGATCGAACAAGTGCTGCACAATCGCTCATATCGTGTCTGAAGAGTTGCGATTGTGAAAAGTGGTATCAGAGCCTAATTGGCTAGTTGACAGTTTGAGACGACAAGATGTCGGTGGCGAGACCGTCTAACAAAACCCATAATGAACGGCTTGTGGAAATCGAGGAGCAGATGCTCTACCTGGTGGAAGTCCCTGATTCCATCTTATTTCTGGAAAAGCGGATTGAAGATATTGCCAAGAAAGTTGATGGCATTAAAGCGGTGTCCGGTTGTCTTGACGGATTACCCATACAAGAGTTACTAACTAGAGTTGACACTCTGGAATCCCGAATTATGAGAACGGGAAACGTCACCTACGAGCGTGGTGACAGTTCGTCGGGCTCTGTCGCCCAAATAGAAGAACGAGTTATGGAGCTTGATAACTCACAAAAGAATATGATGGAGATGATAAACGGCATGACGGAGGATTTTCGAGCAACCCTCGATGTCATTCAGAACGAACTCGCAGAGGTAAACACGAGGGTGAACCTTACTATGCGGGCATTAGCAAACCAGGCTCCAGCTGGAGGAGTCATTCCTGTTGGCAGAATCAAGATTCCTGAACCCAAGCCCTTCTCTAGGGTAAGGGATGCAAAGGCGTTGGAAAACTTCATCTTTGATGTTGAGCAGTATTTCAAGGCCACGAACACTGTTACCGAAGAGGCCAAGGTGACGTTGGCAACCATGCATCTATCTGAAGATGCGAAGTTGTGGTGGAGATCCCGGTACATGGACATCCAAGAGGGGCGTTGCACCATCGACACGTGGGACGCCCTAAACGGAGAGCTTCGTTCTCAATTTTTCCCTGAGAACGTCGAAATTCTGGCTCGACGGAAGCTGCGTGAATTGAAACACACGGGAAACATCAGGGACTATGTGAAACAATTTGCTGGAGTGATGTTGGATATACGCGATATGTCAGAGAAAGACAAAGTTTTCTGTTTTGTCGAAGGTTTGAAGCCGTGGGCTAAGACCAAGCTGTATGAGTAACGGGTCCAAGACCTCACGTCGGCATACGCAGTGGCTTAACGATTGTTCGACCTATCTACTGAATCTCAAGATGCAAGACGACAACAAGCCTCCTCCTCTGGAGGAAACCGGAACAACCGCCCAAGTTCCCCTAAGTCTGCAGGGGGGGACAAACGACAAGGTGGGGACCGCAAAACCTCTCAAGCAAATACAGGAAACAACTGGCGGGGACCAAACAATCAGAACACAACCGATCGTTCCATCAGTTGTTTCATATGTAAAGGGCCCCATCTTGCCAGAGAGTGCCCCAATCGGACTGCCTTCAATGCTTTTCAAGCCACCCTAGCTTCAGACTCAGATGATAGATTGAGTCAAACTGAAGGAGAAGCTGGATCAGTAGAAGAGGGCAAGAATCCCCGGATGGGGGCTCTGAAGTTTCTGTCGTCACTCCAGAAGAAGATGGGAGAGACCAGTGGGCAGGCGAAGAATGGTCTAATGTATGTAGACTGTTGGGTTAACCAGAAGTCTCCCAAGAGCACTATGGTGGATTCTGGTGCCACCCATAATTTCATAGCAGAAGCAGAAGCCAAACGACTGAATCTCCGCTGGGAGAAAGACTCAGGAAAAATGAAAGCCGTGAACTCAACTGCCTTACCTATTGTCGGGTTAGTAAAACGAACGACAATAAGGTTGGGAGATGGAGCGGTCTCATAGATTTGGTGGTCGCCAAGATGGATGACTTCGATGTAGTATTAGGTATGGAATTTCTACTTGAACATCAGGTCATACCAATGCCACTAGCCAGATGTCTAGTGATTACTGGAGCATCGCCCACTGTTGTACAAACAGAGATTCGTCAGCCTGATGGGATAAAAATGATTTCGGCTATGCAATTAAAGAAGGGCCTTGCCCGTGACGAGCCGACATTTATGGCTATTCCTCTGGAATAATTGGAAAGCCCAGGGGAAACCATCCCCAAAGACATCTTGCGTGTCTTAGAGAAGTACAAGGATGTGATACCGGACAGCCTGCCTAAGTCGTTGCCTCCACGAAGAATGATCGATCACGAGATTGAGTTACTGCCAGGGGCAAAACCGCCTGCGAAGAATGCTTATCGTATGGCGCCATCGGAGTTGGCTGAACTTCGGAAACAATTAGATGAACTACTGAGCGCAGGATTTGTGAGACCTGCAAAAGCTCCATATGGAGCCCCAGTCCTTTTCCAGAAGAAGAAGGATGGAAGTCTGCTGTTGTGCATTGACTACCGCGCCCTGAACAAGATCACGGTCCGCAATATATACCCGCTACCTATAATCACGGACTTATTTGATCGCCTGCATGGAGCAAAGTATTTCTCGAAACTAGACCTGCAGTCAGGTTATTATCAAGTGAGAATTGTCGAGGGAGACGAGCCCAAAACGACCTACGTCACTAGATATGGGGCGTTTGAGTTCCTTGTCATGCCATTTGGTCTTACCAATGCGTCGGCAACATTCTGCACACTAGTGAACCAGGTCTTCCACGAATACCTCGACAAGTTTGTCGTGGTCTATCTTGTCGATATAGTGGTTTATAGCTCCACGATGGAAGAACATAAGGACCACCTCCAAAGAGTTTTTCAGAAATTGAAGGAGAACCAGCTGTATGTCAAGAGGGAAAAGTGTTCCTTTGCGCAAGAGCGGATAAATTTTCTAGGCCATGTGATTGAGTGTGGCCGAATCAGTATGGAGGAGGGGAAGATTGTCGCGATCTGTGATTGGAAAGTACCAAGGTCAGTCACTGACTTGCGCTCCTTCCTCGGATTAGCCAATTATTATAGGCGGTTCGTGGAAGGATTCTCCAAAAGCGCAAGCCTGCTAACTGACTTACTGAAGAAAGACAACAAATGGACTTGGACACCCGAATGCCAGGCCGCTTTCAACGAGTTGAAGCAAGCAATGATCAAAGGGCCGGTTTTGGGGATTGCCTATGTGACCCAACTGTTTGAAGTTGAGACTGATGCGTCTGACTAAATTATTCACCTTCTTGGGGACAAGTCTGAATGTATCCTCAAGTTACCACCCTCAGACAGACGGCCAGACCGAGCGGTTCAACTGTATGCTTGAAGAATACTTGCGCCATTTTGTTACTGCAAGGCAAAAGAATTGGGCGCAGTTGCTGGATGTGGCCCAGTTCTGTTTCAATGCTCAGACGAGCTCATCAACTGGGAAGAGCCCTTTCAAGATTGTTTGCGGAAGGCAGCCGGTGTTGCCACACCTTGTTGATCATCCCTACGCAGGGAAGAACCCTCAAGCTCACAACTTTACTAGGGAATGGAAGCAGACCACAGACATCGCTCGAGCCTATCTGGAGAAGGCCTCGAAGCGGATGAAGAAGTGGTGTGACGAGAGGCGCCGCCCCCTAGAGTTTCGGGCGGGAGATCGGGTCCTCATTAAGTTACGACTGAGACAGATGCGGTTCCGTGGACGCAAAGACCAACGCCTCATGAGAAAATACGAGGGACCAGTAGAAGTGCTGAAAAAGGTAGGGAACACGTCTTACAGAGTTGCGTTGCCCACGTGGATGAAAATCCACCCAGTAATTCATGTGAGTAATTTGAAGCCCTACCATCAAGATCCTGATGACATGCAACGTAATGTCATAGTCCGACCAACCATCGACCTCAGACAGAAAGAGAATAAAAAAGTTGAAGAAATTCTGGCTGAGCGAGTGAGGAAGGGCCGAAGACCCACAAGAAGGATTCACGAGTACTTGGTAAAGTGGAAGAACCTTCCTATGAAGGAAACCAGTTGGGAATGTGCCGAAGACATAGAAGCCGAAGCGCAGAAGATCGAGGAGTTCAAGCTTCACCAGTCGACAGGGACGTCAACTGTTTAGATGGGGGAGAATGTAAGGACATACTTGTCCAAGGTGTGTTTACCTATGGCCGTATGCTCCAAATACTCCCAATTTATCTTGTCTTTATGTCTTGTACATAGTTTAGTTAGTTGCTTTAAATTTCAAGTCGATATGCTTGGGTGTGACGTTTCAGCATTTTCATATGCAAGCCTACCAGAGCCAAAAATGTTAAAAATGTACTATAGGGGAGGCATACCTGTTGAATCCCCGCCCAAGCCTTGTTGCACTCTTTGCAATCTACGCTTTCTTATTGCAATTGACAGTCTTCAAAGCTTGTTTTAACAACGATTCCAATGAATTTATTCCTTTCTCACGTTTTCTAAAATATTTTTCCAAAAACGTGAGTGGAGGCTAAATCGTGTGTTAAAGTTGTCCACGGTTTGCGGATTTTGATCGGCTGACTTGTTGAGAGGATCAAACAAGTGCCGCACAATCGCTCATATCGTGTCTAAAGATTTGCGATTGTGACACCTGACGCCAATCTGGTGTCCGTGCCCATAGGGTGTGCGTCCGTACATGCACATAGGGCTGTCGTGGGCACGTGTCGCGACATGCATGCAGGGCTCGTGGGCTGTCTTTGGGGGCACATGCCAATGCCATGGGCATGTGTCGTGGGCACATGTGGACTGTCACATGGCCGTGTTGGGGTGTTGTTCGGATGTGCTTGCCTCCTCCTTGGCTTTGCTTTGGGAGTCTTGTAGCACGTTTTGATGCAAAGAGTGGAGTCGTTTCGCAAGACATGACATCAAGCTTCCTTCGTCGGATCTTCTCCAAAACTGAAGATATCGGCTTCTGGACAACTGGCATGGGCTTGAATGCCGCTCCTCTAGTATCTAACAAAAATAAAAAAAATCAACCTTGAGAATGCAAACGAGGAACTGTGGCTTCAGAGGAATCATGAGACGATTGTGAGACTTAGTTCTACAAATTACCTCGCAAAAGTCGCTGAGACTCAGCACGGAGTTGCACGACGTATTCTCTTCGCTCCTGACAAAAACATAAGCAATGAAGTAAGCAAACAGTGAGAAATTGAGGAAATATTGATATAAATTACCACGGTTAAGTACATCGGAAGTCCTCATACCTTCTCAAGAGTTATTTTGGAAACCGCAGTCTGGTTGAAATCTCCAGGCTCTCCACTACTCTTGAGTCTTTTGTTCTTCGATTTCCTCCTCTTTGCTTCTCTCTCGTCCTCAAAAGCGTCCAAACTTGGCCGTTTCTTCTCCAGTTCATCCACCAGCGCATCGCCACTTTCCACTCCCATCCCGGGAGTTTGATCTCCACCTTTTTCCTCAATTCCAGCCACAGCATCAAATTCCAAGCACTTGTCCACTCCAGAATCTTTTTCCTCACCATCCAGGCCAGGACTAACTTCCAAATTACCACCATCATCCAAATCCGTCGATCCAGATCCCGATTGTTGAAGGTCATCGGAGTCATCCAGATCTTGTCCTTTCAACTTATCGGAATGGTCGGCTTCAGATTCCAGCGCACTCAATTCACGAATCTTAAAGCCATCATCAAACCGATCATCAATCCTCGAAAATTCCCCCAACAATCCACCCGAAAATTGACGATCGATCTTCGGCAAATAGTCGGAGAAACCAGTAGCAGCTTTCTTCAACCGCTTCAGCTTCCTGCCGGAAACCAGAGGGGAATCGAGCTGAGGAAAGGAAAGCAACTGGAAATCGTCATCACTGTCCATCGTGTACAAGCGATTTATGGAAAGAAAAGGGAAGATAAAGAAGTAAGAGATGAAAATTGGGGAAGCCGCTAAGAGAGAAAACTGTAGTGGCGGCAAAGGGAATTCGAAAAAATTTTGTGAATGAATGGCTCGAAAGGCAAAGTGTTGAGTGAAGTGAGGCGTATTGTATTATTTATTTTTATATATATAGTGAAACGAGAATGGGCAAAAATAAGCAAAGTAGAGCGAGCCCGCCAAAATTACGTGTTCGTTGGACGACTCCACGGAATCTTTTGATGATCTGTCGGTCATAAATGTACAAAGACACCGGCCCGGCCCAGTTCTTTCTTTTTCTTTTCTTTTCTTTTCTTTTGTGTTACTTTCTTTAAATATTACTTTTCATTATTTTCTTATTTTCCTTTTATATTTAAATATATATAAGAGTTCATGGTTCCTATTGTGAATCTACGTGCTTATGGGATTATATTTACTTATGTATTAATATTTTATTTGTGATTGTTGATGTAGATTTATTTGATATATGCTATTTGTATAAACTTATTATTAGAAGGAAAAATAGAAAGTTATTATACTCGAAGAAAAAGAGGAGAAAAGTAGAAAATAGGGAATAACAAATATTTGTCATTAAGAGAATATAGAAGATAAGAGAGGTTGATGAGAAAATAACAAAATAAAAAGTGATGAGTTGTAAGAAATAATAAAGCTTGGAACAAATAGAGATTTGAAATAATTATAGTGTGGTTGAAAATACAACTATTTGTCAATTAGCTCTAAACATGAGTTATAATAGCTCATTTCACCTACTTGACATCTATTTTATTTATTTGATCTTTTACAATTGATCAATTTTTCTTTGCAACAGGTTGAGTCCTAAGAATTTGAATTTTAGCTAATAAGAGCTATGTCAAAGTTGATAAGTTTTCGATTTTAAATAATATTAAAAAAAATTGAGTTGTAAATTGTTATATTCTACAGAGAAATTTTAAGGGTACATCCTAATTTGGAAAATTTTCTTAACAAAATTTAATAATCAAGATCATTAATCTTGCTTTAAATCAATCTGTTTTTTTTTTTCCTTATGAAGGCCAGGAGCCAAGGAGAACCAAAGATTGTATACCTGTATCTTACTTTTGGTGTTACTATCTCTTTGTTTTGTTATATCTGTACTATAAAAAAATATATTGATGCTCTAAGATAATGAGATTTATTAATCAAATCACATAGTGAATGACAAAGCATGTGGGTACTGGCAAAGTTAAATTTCTTCATATTGTTGTGCAAGTGTAAGTGGCATGTGATAGGTTTTATAATGAGTTTATTTCTTTTAAATTAATAATAATTAGTAGCATGCAATGCCTATTATTTGCCTTAGAAGTTAAGTTTGACTCCCAATCACAATTTCAGAACAACAGCTCCAGTCAAATGGATTGTTCACGTGAAAATTTCATTACCTTATATAGTCCTTCTCTAATATGATTATACAATGCCAAATTATTACAAAACAGGGCTTCAAAATTTTTCAAATTATTATTTTGACCATAGCCTAGTGGATAAAGTATCAATTACCATTTGAAATAAGATGGATTCACTTTTCTGATCTTGCTACGATTGATCTAAGGAAAAATATCAAAATCCTCACAGTTGGTATTGTAGAAATGGTGGGCTAAACAAGTCTACTGTTCTGTTGTGGAATGACCATGATCTTGAAAGCAACTGTGATACGACTTCGATTTGAATCGTCTCATGACAGATTCTTCTCAAGATTACCAATACAATTTTTTATAGACAGGACACATCTCATAGAAGATTTGGAATTAAGAAAAACATCTCTAAGGAAGAATCAGAGAGATGGAAAACAGAAAAAAGATGAAATATGTGTTTCCAAATGTTGAGTATTGATCTTATCTATATAGGGAAAATTCAACATCTTCCATACTAATTTGTAAGGAATATCATAAAATAAACACAGCATTTCATAACCTAACCATTTAAGTGAATTGTTGAGAAATTCAATAGCAACAAGAACTTACCTCAAATGACATCCGAGTATATTAGAGCTTAGCACAACTAAAATCTCCCTGCCCCAATACTAAAGTAAACTTAGTTATTCATTCTAACACTATTTACGTTCAATAACTTTCCTCAAAATATCTATCAGCAGATTCGGTACTTATTGGAATTCAAGTTCATTCACGCAAAACCCTAGATTATCTTCTAGATCTTGATAAGGAAAAGCAGATAAAGATAATACAAAACAGAGTAATTTTTTTTTATTATCTTTTTTATTCAAATTGATAGTTTGTTGACGAGTAAATAAAATGGCAGAGCATGAGCAAAATGAAAGTGGAAATCGCTTGAAAAGAACTGCTTCTTATGATTACTGAGGTGTATTTAAACTTTCAGTGCACAAAGTATTTTCAGATTCAATCATGAAAATGTATTTAGGAAAACTCCACAATAAATCACAACAGGAATTTAAAAGGAATTTGATTTAAAAATTACACTTCGAAGTTCCATGTCGATTCTGCAGTTACTTTTGGCCTTTTCGATTCATCTGCCATATTGACCGATGCTACAACCTGCACAACAAAAGATAGGGTAAAAAACACTGACATGAGAATCCAACACAGTGAATAGCATTCAAATCCATTAAAAAGCATCTAGAACTTATGAAAGCTGTTATCGCACTCGGGTTGTGGAATAGTTCGTTGTTAGAATATGTCTTAACTTGAACAAGTATATTGAAATGGTACGATGAAGAAATATGGAATAAACCAAGTTCACGGTACTTGATATTTGGAAACCTTCCTCTTGAGCATACTAACTCAAGGCCTGAACCACTTAACTAATGCCTACCTTCACTCACTCCCCCTCTCTCCATTTATAATAAGATTCGGTAACTAACTTTCTATCTCATTACCATTATACTCCTTAATGCTACCATACTAATATCTTATCTAGGTACCTACAACTACCACAAGCCGATAACTGACAAAGGTGCCAGCCACTATATTTTTATCCCAGAATGTTAATAGTTCTACCTTTGTCACCAGGGGTAAACAGATAGTTTCGAAGTGATAAAACAAAACCAGTTCCATCGAAACTGCGTATGCAGTTTCGAGGATTGCTAATGCCAGAACCTCATCTGGGAAACCACCACTACAAGCCTACAGGTATTTGGCCTCTTCTCAACTACTCCATGTCAGTGCATTGCTAACGCTTGAGCGTGACCTACTCATAAAATTCTCTAGATGAAAACACTTTCATCAACCATTTTCCAACAAAGTATTGGTGTTTAAAACTTCTTAATACACTTGAAAAAATAATTGTGGTGAACCCTTATCTTGTAAATGCTGGTACAGAAAACGTTTCATCTGAATACATAATTCAAAAAGGCATTGTGAAACTCAGCCCCAACTATTAATCTATTGACTACTTCAAAACCAAGTAACACTTAATAATTTTAGAAATCCAGATCCCACCTCAAAGACTGACGATCCTGTTTGTCTTTTTATTAAGCACCTGTTCATAGCCCAGACTACATGTCTTGAATTTCCTCAAGCTCCCACGTGGAAAGGGGGATTTTTCAAAGATAAAATGATAAAATCCCCAAATAACACTCACAGTCACCACAGACCAAACATAATTGTATTTTCAAAAAACCCCGGAATCAAACATCGGATTACCAGATGCAAAGTCTCAGTGGAAAACCAAGTACTTCTAATTTAAAACCCTGTGTCTCATTTACATATGTTGACACCGGGGCAATGATACCAATCTAATGGAATAGTTTTTTTGAAGGTCCAGGGGAATACTTGACCATATTTAAAAGTTAGATTATCAATTATATACGGAACAATTCAAAATTCTCAAAGAACTCCCTGATTCTCAATTTCCTGCAAGGAAGTCTCCCTTCCATTCTCTTCAGAATCGTAGTATCAAGGCCTACTCCCAATAAACCATAGAGAGATTTTGAGCACCCCAAAATTGGCTCTAAACGCCTAAAACATTTCAGTGATTTCACTCATTAAAGCTTTCTTCCTGGAGACTCAAATCCATAAACATAGAGAACTTCCTCTCATAAATATCCCAATCCTTTACTCGAAGGATCGCCCTCTGGGGATCTTTTCTTTCATTATTGGGTAATGATTTTCTGGATTGTGAATGTTTGATTTTACCCTCAGCTGAAGAAATAATATTCCTAAATTGTGTAGCTCTAGGAACTTAAAGGGGAGACATTCTTTCAAATTAAGTGTTGACTGTTTGGCCAACTGCGTAAAGATAATTATTAGTCAAGAATTAGACAACTAGAGTTAAATTCCATCTTAACTGTACCAAAAAAGTGCATTGTACATATATGGTTGGATAGAACTACAATATATCAAAGTCCTCAATAATGGTTTATCCATAGTAATCTTCCCTGTGCAGATAAAATACTTGAAATGAAACGTCATATCCAGAAACTTCCGATGAAGACAACTTGCTGAACATTCATCAAGAACCTCAACAAAGGCTTGGACTTCGACCATACTTTCAAGAAGATCAAGAAATACGTATGAAAGTGGATCTCCCTACCTTCAATGGTCGAATGGACGTGGAGAAGTTTCTTGATTGGATCAAGAACGTAGAAAATTTTTTCGACTATGCCAAGACACCCGAACACAAGAAGGTCCGATTAGTTGCTTTCAAACTTCAAGGTGGCGCAAGCGCTTGGTGGGATCAGTTACAAAACAATAGACGATTATTCGGTAAACAATCAATAAGAAGTTGGTCAAAGATGTTACGTCTAATGAAGAAAAGATTCTTACCAATCAACTATCAGCAACTACTTTACACTCAGTATCAACAATGTCATCAAGGCTCACGAAGCATCATGGATTATACAGAAGAATTCTATCGACTTGGTGCTCGAAATAATCTTCCCGAAATAGAACACCACCAAATTTCCAGGTTTATTCATGGTCTACGAGATGAGATTAAAGATATTGTAAACTTACATCCTTTAACTTTCTTTCAGATGCCATCTCCTTAGCTTCCAAGATTGAGGACATTGAAGAGATCAAGAAAACAAAGAATTCTCAAAGAAAGAACAATTGGGACAAACAACAAAGAACTAACCTAACTAATTCATTTAGAAACTTTCAACAAGGAAGTTCATCCACAACTTCACAGCCCGCCAAGAAAGATGAAAACTCACCAAAGATTCCAGCCACTAAACCAGGTGAGAATAACGCAAAGAAGAAGGTTGACAACATTTATAACCGTCCTACTTTGGGTAAATGTTTCAGGTGTGGACAACAAGGACACCTCTCTAACGAGTGCCCTCAAAGGAGAACTTTGACAATTTAAGAAGGACAAGAAGATAATGACTCGGATGACATCTTTGAGATTTCAACACCGGATGAAGGAGATCAACTATCTTGTGTCATTCAGAGAATTCTTTTCACTCCTACGGCTGGACAAATACCTCAAAGGAATTCCCTCTTTCGAACAAGATACACCATTAACGGTAAAGTGTGTCAAGTTATCATTGATAGTGGTAGTAGTGAAAATTTAGTTCTAAAAAACTAGTTTCTGCCCTAAATTTGAAAACTGACCCACACCCGAATCCCTATAAGGTTAGTTGGATCAAAAAAGGGGGCGAAGCTACTGTTAGTGAGGTTTGTACTATTTCTTTATCAATAGGACAACACTATAAAGACCAAATAATATGTGACGTTCTTGATATGGATGCTTGCCACATCCTTTTAGGAAGACCTTGGCAATATGACACAGATTACATTCATAGAGGAAGATCTAACACTATTGAGTTTGATTAGATGAGTCGTCGTGTAGTTCTTTTACCTATAGGCAGCTCCACCGACACAAAAGCTAACCCTAGTAAAGGAAAACAACTTTTTTCTGTAATTAAGGGTAAAGAGTTCCTGCCTTCAAAAACAACACCTATCTTAGCCTTTGTCATTAAAGGAAACAGCAGTGCACCTTCAGAAAACTACCTACCTAGTGAGATATCAAACCTCCTAACCAAATTCCCAAACATTATAGAACCAACCACTTCTCTGCCACCTCTTAGAAATATACAACACACTATAGATTTAATGCCCGGTAGTACCTTACCTAATCTGCCACATTATAGAATGAACCCTAGAGAGTACAAAATATTACATGAACAAATAGAAGAGCTTCTTAACAAAGGTCATATCCAACCTAGCCTAAGTCCTTGTGCTGTCCCAGCTCTACTTGCACCAAAAAAAGATGGCAAGTGGAGACTTTATGTAGATAGTAGAGCTATAAACAAAATTACAGTCAAATATAGGTTTCCCATACCTCGTTTATCCGACGTCCTTGATTAATTAGGTAAAGCTTCCATCTTTTCCAAAGTAGATCTTAAGAGTGGCTACCACCAAATTAGAATTAAATCAGGGGATGAGTGGAAAACAGCCTTTAAAACCAATGAAGGGTTGTTTGAATGGTTAGTTATGCCCTTTGGTCTTTCTAATGCCCCTAGCACCTTTATGAGATTGATGAACCAAATCCTACAACCTTTTTTGAATCAATTCATTGTGGTATACTTTGATGACATACTCATCTATAGGTCATCTAGGGAAGATCACCTAAAACACATCCAGCTACTTTTTACAACCTTACAAGAAAATGAATTACAAATTAACCTAAAAAGATGTGAATTTTTGTGCTATAGTATTCATTTTCTTGGATTTATCATAAGCTGTGATGGTATTTTTGTTGATCCCAAAAAGATTGACTCTTTTAGTTCTTGGCCACAACCAAAAACTCCAAAAGATATTCAATGCTTTTTAGGTTTAGCTTCTTTTTATAGAAGGTTCATCAAGAACTTCAGCACCATAGCAGCACCTTTGACAAACTGTTTAAAGAAAGGCAGTTTCCAATGGGGACAAGTAGAAGAAGACAGTTTTTGTAAATTAAAATTAGCCTTAGCTAGCCCCCCTGTTTTAAAACTACCAAACTTTGATAAACCATTTGAAGTCACTGTAGATGCTTCGGGTTTAGGTATAGGAGCTGTCCTTAGTCAAGAAGGTCACCCTTTAGAGTATTTTAGTGAAAAATTAAGTACTTCTAGACAAAATTGGAGTACCTATGAACAGGAACTATATGCCCTAGTGCGTGCTCTAAAACAATGGGAACATTACCTACTTGCTAATACTTTTATCTTGCTCACTGACCACTTTTCTCTTAAATTTCTGAACTCCCAAAAAACAATTAGTAGAATGCATGCCCGATGGCTACAATTCTTGCAAAGATTTGATTTTGTGATTAAACATACTTCGGGTAAGTCTAATAAGGTTGCTGATGCTCTCAGCCGAAAAGGTATACTTCTCACCACCCTCCAATCTCAAATAATTGCTTTTGATCACCTTCCTACATTGTACCCTACTGACATTGATTTTAGAAGTATTTGGGAAAATTGCTCTAACCATAAACCTTGTAAAGATTACCACATTGTTAATAGTTTTCTCTTCAAATGTGATGTTTTGTGTGTCCCTCATACATCTTTAAGAGAAGCAATAATTAAAGAAATACACTCTAGTGGATTAGCCGGACATTTTGGCCGAGACAAAACTTTGGCTGCAATTAGCTCTAAATTCTTTTGGCCACAACTCAATAAGGATGTTACTAATTTCATCAAAAGATGCTCCATCTGCCAAACAGCCAAAGGTAACTCCCAAAATACAGGTTTGTACACTCCTTTACCTATTCCTTCTACAATTTGGGAGGATTTATCTATGGATTTTGTTTTAGGATTACCAAGAACCCAAAGGGGCCATGATTCTGTTTTTGTAGTTGTAGATCGCTTTAGCAAAATGGCTCATTTTATTCCTTGCAAAAAAACTTCCGACGCTTTGAATATAGCTAACTTGTTTTTTCGAGAAATTGTTAGATTGCATGGAATTCCCAAAACTATAGTTTCGGATAGAGATGTAAAATTCTTGAGCCATTTTTGGAGATCCCTATGGAAGAAATTCGACACCAACCTCCTGTTTAGTACCGCCAGCCACTCACAAACTGACGGCCAAACAGAGGTGACCAACCGAACTCTTGGCAACCTCATTCGGTGCCTTAGTGGGGACAAGCCTAAACAGTGGGACCTAGCTTTACCTCAAGCAGAATTCGCCTTCAACCACATGGCAAATCGCTCAACAGGGAAGTCCCCATTTGAGGTTGTATACACTAGTCTCCCTCGGGTAACTTTTGATTTAGCTAATCTACCTTCTGTTGTTGATGTCAGTATGGAGGCTGAAGCAATGGCTGAACGTATCTCCAAGCTACACCAAGAAGTCAAGAGTCATCTAGAGCTTGCTAATGACTCCTACAAAACAGCCGCCAACTATCACAAACGCTTTAAGGAATATCAAGTAGGTGACCTAGTTATGGTGTACCTTCGAAAGTCAAGACTACCTGCTGGTCATCACTCCAAAATGACCAACAAGCGCATGGGTCCATTTCAAATATTGGAAAGACTCGGCCCCAATGCTTACCGAGTAGACCTCCCAGCAAACATGAGAATCAGCCCATCTTTCAATGTTGCCGACTTATCACCTTACTATGCACCAGATTCCTTCTCTTTAGCTCCCTAATCTTCACTCGAGGTCAAGTTTTATCCTAGAGGAGGGGTTTGATGTAGAACATCCCCCTTCTTGATGTTTCTTGAGTTTTATCCTAGAGGAGGGGTTTGAATTACCATTTTTATAGTTTAGGATTAGTTATTTGAATTACCAATTTTGTAACTTGAGTTAGTTATAAATAAACTAACTCAACCCCAAGTTAGTTTAACAACTCTTGTAATCTCCAGCCTATAAAAAGGCTTCTCATTTTCATTAATAAAGCATAAAAAAAAAGGCATTATACATAAAGATTTCCTAGCTTTGCAATTACTGCATCAGTGAAGTACGGAATTAGATCTGCAAGGAGCCACTCTAATTTCTTGATCAAAATACTTTTATCTTAGGTGGATGGAGAAGGTTGTTGTGTTTGAGTAAACTGTTAATAGAAATGCACTAAAAATAAATGAGAGAGATTAGTGAATATGATGCGATGTTCTAACTAGGATTAATGTGTAGTTTCCCCCAACTCGTTGATTGATAATTAAATTACCAAATTAATTACTAATTTATGCTTAGCAAGTTGACTATGATCATAATTATAAATGGTCATTAATACCTAATTAATCAAATGCCACTACTTGCAACAAGATGGGGCGTACCGCGTACCGCTTAGACACTCATGCGCATCTCTTCGCGAGAGGGAGGCGAATCAATTATCAATATTAATTTACTTTATATTCTTAATTTTTGTACTGTTTCTCAACACTTTGATATGACTTGAGAAATGTAAAATCTAATCCAGCATTAACTCTGTTAATTGGCAACATATATATATATATACACACTACTGTATATATGTGTATTCACTTAGATTGGTAGTTAAAAATCTGTCTGTTTTTCTAATAAACAGGTCAGGATTACTATCTCCAAGTTTGAACCATACAAAACCATCCAACATAGGGTGATTGAACTCTATTTCGAAAGGAGATGCAAGAACATGTAATCAAGGTTCGGTTGATGCTGAATTACCGTTAAAGAGGTGAACAAAGGATTTAAAGAGAGGAGGAGGTTGATTGGACAATCTTATAGTCTATCATTCAACTCAGAATGTGGCTGTTAATTACTGCTTATTCAAGTTCAACCTTTTTTGTGATTGTGCAACTATCTTGAACTGTTAAGTAATAGTTCTCTAATTGACAAACTTTTCCTTCATTCTATGATCTCTTCAATGATTTCTAACTACAAAGTATATCATCATTCCCCTGACCTTTGAACTTAGCCCCAAATGAATCCAATTTTGTCCCCTTTTCTTTTTCAATTTGAAAGCCAGTTATTGGAGCAGGTTAGTGTATGGCTCATGTGTGTATAAGTTGGTCGTTTAATTAGACTCATGTGTATTTTATTTATTGGGAACATAAATCGACTCAGGTTACACATACAAGATTGCCATGCAAAAGCAATTCAATCTGTTGGTGGTTAACAAGATTCTGGTAGGCCCCAACCTCAACTTTATTAATCAACTATCTTAAAAGGGTTCGAGAGCTTCCCAATCTCTCCATGATCCGCTATTGAGAACTAATTACAAGTAGATAGCCAAAAGATACCCCCCAATATCCAAAACAGTATTTAAAGCAAGTAAAATATAACCAACGGGATTTGGTCCCCTAACTAACAATATTCCTTATGGGCCCACACACATATAATACTCATCCACATATCATCCCTTCTTATTTCTACAGGTATGCACAATCCCAATCGGGTGTCTATCAGATTCATAATGCCAAAATCAGTAAATAATGTAAGTTCAAGGTGAAACGACACAAGGCACAGACATAAATATTGGCAAAGCTAAAGTAGGGGATGGAGAAGTATTATTTGACCTTTTATTCAATAAAGGGAAAAGGATAATACACTGAAACTCAAGCAAAACACCACAATCTTAGAACTTAAAGTAGGACTATGACTACCGTAGCTAGAAAGGTATAATGCTAACGAGGAGGGGGAAAAACACCAGAACTTCATGTATGATCGTGCAGGTTACTACTGCCTGAATCTAATATTTTATACGCATGTTCTTTGCAAAGGATTGTTCAATATTGACTAGCTACTTGAGAAAGAAATAATGTTGCAGATATTGAATAACCGAGAAAGTTACCTCACTTCAAAAAGGGCTTCCAAAAGGAAATATTCAATTCAGATTCAAATGTGTCAAGAATCTCACATCTCCGAGTATTTGACGTGTCCTCGACAGAGAGAACTCCCAAAACTACTCCACTTCGCCTGGGAAATCTACAATTTCCACTGTATTTTAACAGGCAATTATATTATGATCGACATAAGTTGAAGACTTCACCCCGCATTAGATCAACTGGCATGTGCTCATGAGTGTATCTTTCAGGTCCTTGATAGACTCCAGTTTTCTCCAAAAGAGCAACCGCCTCTTCCCTACCATATCTTGATGCATAAAGCTTCAGATATTCAATGTCCTAATTGGCATACAAAACAGATTTCATTAACAGATCCAAGGTAAATAAAAATGAGTAAGCTATCCAGATATCCAGGCAACTGTTGCAAACTTGAACTTCAAGCAATACTATACATTGATGCAATACAGGGGCAATTGTTTGTTCCAAACAAAAAAAGAAGGATAATATGCCAAGGGATTTTCCCCACGTTTGTATTTTGCATGGTCTACTGCCTACATGAGTTAATATTAAAGAGGTGTTTGGGACACTGAATTGGTTACTATAGTTGGTGGTTATTTTTTTTTATAAGAATAACTTTTTTCATTGAGAACAAATGAAAGAATACATAAGTATACAAAAAGCCAAGCCCACAAGAAAAAGAAAAAAAGGGAATCCCCTACAAGAAGGCACTCCAACTATACAAAATCAAGGTCAAAGGATAATTACAAAACAACTTCATAATCGGAGCCAGCTGAGAATCCTGAAAGAGAATCATTGCCTAAATTTCTCTATCATCCATCTCAAGGCCCCTACGCACTCTTCTATTCCTTCCATCCCACAAAACCCAAACAATGGCACATAGACTAGTCAGCCAAAGAAAAAGATCTCTCTCCCTGTTCAGCAGATTGAGGAGGAACTCCTCGAACATCTCACTAATATATCTTTGCCGAACAAACATCAAGGCGAACAACTGAAAAAAGGAATCCCAGACACGTTTGGCAAAATCACAGTACCAGAGAATATGATCCAAGTCTTCCTCCAACTTCCTGCACAGAATACAACAAAAAGGCCCAACCAATGACAGCATCTTCCTAACAAGCCTATCCAGCGTGCTAATACAACCATGGAGAACCTGTCAAGTAAAAAATCTTGTTTTCTACGGATCTTTATCCTCCAAATCGACAAGAAAATAGACTCTCCCCTAGGAGAAGGGTTCACTAAACACTAGAAGTAGGACTTACACGAAAAGCCATCTAGAGGATTAGGACTCAATACTCTCACATCTCTCCTCACATGGTGAATTATAATAGTATGTGTTTGGAGTCCAAAATAATTACATATGGGTTATAATAGTTTGTGTTTGAGATGTAAACTATTTTTATTTGGATAGGAAATAGTGAACTTTGTAGCAAAGAAGAAAAGAGAGGATGGATGAAACATAGTAAATGTTGTAACAAATAATAAATATGATAGCAGAGAGTGTTTTAAAATAGTATTTACTCTTATACATAGTTGTACACACCACTACTATAGTTGGTGTCCCAAGCACGGGTGGGATATAACAACCCACTCCACCAACTTCTAGTTGGTGCCCCAAATGGTCCCTAAGATACCTATTATAATGCAAGGTCAAATTTAGCATCTAACAGAAGTTAAAATCACCTGCAAACCGCTAAGAAGACGCTCGAGTCTTACTGAAGCAACTGGCTCATGTGAAGATGAGAAAACCTCCCCAGGGTAGAAAAGCACTCCATCTCCAGGAGGTAGGCCTCGCCTGAATCTTATCTACTCAGAGTTAATAGAAATTTGTTAGGAAAGCATGTAACACGTTCCTTCAGCAGTTAAGAGGTTTTACAGCTAGGCTAGTTTACCTCTGCACTCGGAACCGTTGCCTTCTCATAACAGTTTGCACCCCAATAAAGAAATCCAGTCCCGCCTTCTTTCCATACACGCCACATGACAGCACGATGTTGCGTACCTCGCATCCCAAGGTGCCAATTTGGATGGGGATCACCTGGCCCCATGCATACATATGTCCACCATTCCTGCCAGAAATGTAAAGTTATCCTCAGCAGAGACCTATGCAGAAGGACTTTAGTCTTCGCACAACAAGAGAGGATAGCAAGCAATTTACAGAGAACTGAAATTGAATATT
>JACWES010000176.1:23680-35196 GCA_025688845.1 Cucumis hystrix
CACTCGCAATCGCAATGCCACATCTTAAGGTCAAATATAGCAATAAGCAGTTTTCAGAATTACCAGTTGTCAGATCCAATCATTTGATAAGAAATAAGCAAACAAGATGTTTCAAGTTCCTCTATATTATAGTTACAGGAAAACAAGTGAATACTAGCATCAAATTTCAATTACTAGTTTCTGTTTTATTAGTTGGATTAACAAAGACATTTGCCCGTGAATTAAGAATGTTCATTAACTAAGACTAAATTTGTTAACTAGTGAGTTAGTTAATGAACAAATAGTCTGTAGGATTCAGAATGTAAACCGTCTCCAAAAAAGAATTAGAATTTCAATAACTCATACAATCTTGTGGAAGCATCGCCCTAAGCTCCCCAAACCCACCCCCACCCCCAAGAAAAAAAAAATCAACAACAAACTTGAAACTCATTACGTGTTAATAAATACAATCTTCTGGCTTCCATTAGAACCAATAGTAGGAAGAAGAAACTAATTATATATCTTTCGTACTTACAGTTTCCAAACGTCTAGGCATTTCCTGAGGTCCGACATTGGTCGTGCTTGGTGTAACGGACATACTTGTCCAAGGTGTGTTTACCTATGGCCGTATGCTCCGAATACTCCCAATTTATCTTGTCTTTATGTCTTGTACATAGTTTAGTTAGTTGCTTTCAATTTCAAGTCGATATGCTTGGGTGTGACGTTTCAGCATTTTCATATGCAAGCCTACCAGAGCTGAAAATGTTAAAAATGTACTATAGTGGAGGCATACCTGTTGAATCCCCGCTCAAGCCTTGTCGCACTCTTTGCAATCTATGCTTTCTTATTGCAATTGNTCATATGCAAGCCTACCAGAGCTGAAAATGTTAAAAATGTACTATAGAGGAGGCATATATGTTGAATCCCCGCCCAAGCCTTGTCGCACTCTTTGCAATCTATGCTTTCTTATTGCAATTGACAGTCTTCAAAGCTTGTTTTAACAACGATTTCAATGAATTTATTCCTTTCTCACGTTTTCTAAAATATTTTCCCAAAAACGTGAGTGGAGGCTAAATCATGTGATAAAGTTGTCCGTGGTTTACGGATTTTGATCGGCTGACTTGTTGAGATGATAGAACAAGTGTCGCACAATCGCTCATATCGTGTTTGAAGAGTTGCGATTGTGACAAGCGGCACGAGTGTGGGCAGCAGCTGCGCGGGCAGCACTGTCGAGCGGGGCACCGTCGTGCGAACACCAGCGCGCCCGAGAGATGATTGTGAGGATACGCACGCCGCGCATGGGGGCATACATGGGGGCGGGCATGGGTGACACGCATGGTTGGCCTTCGGTGGGCATGGGAGAGAGTCAATAACCTCCTTGGAGGATTTTCCGTGCACGCCCATGCCCACCATGGCATGCACGGTTGGCCTTCGGTGGGCGTGGGGGAGTGTCGAGAACCTCTATCGAGGGTTTTTCCACGCTCTCACAATCACAACTCTTCAGACACGATATGAGCGATTGTGCGGCACTTGTTCGATCCTCTCAACAAGTCAGCCGATCAAAATCCGCAAATCGCGGACAACTTTAACACACAATTTAGCCTCCACTCACGTTTTTGAGAAAATGTTTTAGAAAACGTGAGAAAGGAATAATTTCATTGAAATCGTTGTTAAAACAAGCTTTGAAGACTGTCAATTGCAATAAGAAAGCATACATTGCAAAAAGTGCGACAAGGCTTGGGCGGGGATTCAACAGGTATGCCTCCCCTATAGTACATTTTTAACATTTTCAGCTCTGGCAGGCTTNCGTGTTCCCTACCTTTTTCAGCACTTCTACTGGTCCCTCGTATTTTCGCACGAGGCGTTGGTCTTTGCGTCCACGAAACCGCATCTGTCCCGGTCGTAACTTAATGAGGACCCGATCTCCCTCCCGAAACTCTAGAGGGCGGTGCCTCTTGTCTGCCCACTTCTTCATCCGCTTCAAGGCCTTCTCCAGATAGGCTTGAGCGATGTCTGTGGTCTGCTTCCATTCCCTAGTAAAGTTGTGAGCTTGAGGGTTCTTCCCTGCGTAGGGATGATCAACAAGGTGTGGCAATACCGGCTGCCTTCCGCAAACAATTTCAAAAGGGCTATTTTCAGTTGATGAGCTCGTCTGAGCATTGAAACAGAACTGGGCCACATCCAGCAACTGCGCCCAATTCTTTTGCCTTGCAGTAACAAAATGGCGCAAGTATTCTTCAAGCATACAGTTGAACCGCTCGGTCTGACCGTCTGTCTGAGGGTGGTAACTTGAGGATACATTCAGACTTGTGCCCAAGAAGGTGAATAATTCCGTCCAAAAGGTGCCAATGAATCGACCATCTCGATCACTCACAATACTGGTTGGCACACCCCACAGCTTCACGATATGTTTAAAGAACAATTGAGCAGTCAACTCTTCCAAACACTGCTTCGTAGTGGGAGCAAAAGTGGCATATTTCGAGAATCGATCTATGATGACTAAGATAGTCTCATAGTCGCCTACTTTGGGGAGATGGATGATGAAGTCGATAGAAACACTCTCCCACGGTCTCGTTGGAACTGGCAGAGGTTCGAGAAGTCCAGCAACCTTCGCCTTCTCGACTTTGTCTTGTTGACAGACGAGACATGTCTTCGTGTATTGCATAACATCGTCTCTCATACTGGGCCAAAAGTAACCCTTCTTCAGCAAGGCGCACGTTCTCTGCCATCCGGGGTGGCCGGCCCACAGAGTGTCGTGACACTCGTGTAGTAATTTCTTCCTCAGGTCCCCCCCTCTAGGGACATACAGCCGTCTTCCCTTTGTCACCAACAGGCCATCTTCAACCCAAAACTGTCTTGTCTTACCCGCCTCAGCTAAACTCATGACACTTCGAGCAGCAGAATCTTTCTGCAAGAATTCCCTCAACACATCGCGCATAGAACCATCGATCTGACTCGCATAAAGAAGTGCCAACATGCCTTGAACAGCGTGTTCACTTCTTTGACTAAGCGCATCAGCTGCCTGGTTGCTCACTCCCTTCTTATGCTCAAACTCAAAATCAAACTCGGCTAAGAATTCCTGCCATCTTGCTTGTTTTGAGGTCAACTTTGGTTGGGTAAAGAAGTGGCAAGTAGCACTGTTGTCTGTCTTCACAACAAAAGTTGACCCCAGTAAATACTGCCTCCAGGCCCTTAAACAGTGTACCACAACGAGCATTTCTTTCTCCGATACGGTGTACCTCCTCTCCGCCACATTAAGCTTTCGACTCTCATAGGCGATGGGGTGTCCATTTTGTAGGAGAACACCACCCAACGCGTAGTCAGACGCATCGGTCTCAACTTCAAACGATTGGGTCACATCTGCGATCCCCAAAACCGGCCCTTTGATCATCGCTTGCTTCAACTCGTCGAAAGCGGCCTGGCATTCGGGTGTCCAAGTCCATTTGTTGTCTTTCTTCAGCAAGTCAGTTAGCGGGCTTGCTCTTTTGGAGAATCCTTCCACGAATCGCCTATAATAATTGGCTAATCCGAGGAAGGAGCGCAAGTCAGTGACTGACCTTGGTACTTCCCAATCACGGATCGCGACAATCTTTCCTTCCTCCATACTGATTCGGCCACACTCAATCACATGGCCCAGAAAATTTATCTACTCTTGCGCAAAGGAACACTTTTCCCTCTTGACATACAGCTGGTTCTCCTTCAATTTCTGAAAAACTCTTTGGAGGTGGTCCTTATGTTCTTCCATCGTGGAGCTATAAACCACTATATCGTCAAGATAGACCACGACAAACTTGTCGAGATATTCGTGGAAGACCTGGTTCATTAGTGTGCAGAATGTCGCTAACGCATTGGTAAGACCAAATGACATGACAAGGAACTCAAACGCCCCATATCTGGTAACACAAGTCATTTTGGGCTCCTCTCCCTCGACAATTCTCACTTGATAATAACCTGACCGCAGGTCTAGTTTTGAGAAATACTTTGCTCCATGCAGACGGTCAAATAAGTTCGTGATTATAGGTAGCGGGTATCATTGCGGACCGTGATCTTGTTCAGGGCGCGGTAGTCAATGCACAACCGCAGACTTCCATCCTTCTTCTTCTGGAAAAGGACTGGGGCTCCATATGGAGCTTTCGCAGGTCTCACAAATCCTGCGCTAAGTAGTTCATCTAATTGTTTCCGAAGTTCAGCCAACTCCGGTGGAGCCATACGATAAGCATTCTTCGCAGGCGGTTTTGCCCCTGGCAGTAACTCAATCTCGTGATCGATCATTCTTCGTGGAGGCAACGACTTAGGCAGGTTGTCCGGCATCACATCCTTGTACTTCTCTAAGACATGCAGGATGTCTTTAGGGATGGTTTCCCCTGGGCTTTCGAATGCTTCCAGCGGAATAGCCATAAATGTCGGCTCGTCACGGGCAAGGCCCTTCTTTAATTGCATAGCCGAAATCATCTTTATCCCATCAGGCTGACGAATCTCTGTTTGTACAACAGTGGGCGCTGCTCCAGTAATCACTAGACATTTGGCTAGTGGCATGGTATGACCTGATGTTCAAGTAGAAATTCCATACCTAATACTACATCGAAGTCATCCATCTTGGCGACCACCAAATCTATGAGACCGCTCCATTCTCCCAACCTTATTGTCGTTCGTTTTACTAACCCGACAATAGGTAAGGCAGCTGAGTTCACGACCTTCATTTTTTCTACGTCTTTCTCCGAGCGGAGATTCAGCCGTCTGGCTTCTGCTTCTGCTATGAAATTATGGGTGGCACCAGAATCCACCATAGTGCTCTTGGGCGACTTCTGGTTAACCCAACAGTCTACATACATTAGACCATTCTTCGCCTGTCCACTAGTCTCTCCTATCTTCTTCTGGAGTGACGACAAAAACTTCAGAGCCCCCATCCGGGGATTCTCGCCCTCTTCTACTGGTCCAGCTTCTCCTTCAGTCTGACTCAATCTATCATCTGAGTCTGAAGCTAGGGTGGCTTGAAAAGCATTGAAGGCGGTCCGATTGGGACACTCTCTGGCAAGATGGGGCCCTTTACATATGAAACAACTGATGGAACGACCGGTTGTGTTCTGATTGTTTGGTCCCCGCCAGTTGTTTTCTGTATGTGCTTGAGAGGTCTTGCGGTCCCCACCTTGTCGTTTGTCCCCCCTGCAGACTTAGGGGAACTTGGGCGGTTGTTCCGGTTTTTCCTAGAGGATGAAGCTTGTTGTCGTCTTGCATCTTGAGATTCACTAGATAGGTCAAACAACCGTTCAGCCACTGCGTATGCCGACGTGAGGTCTTGGACCCGTTGCTCATACAGCTTGGTCTTAGCCCACGGCTTCAAACCTTTGACAAAACAGAAAACTTTGTCTTTCTCCGACATATTGCGTATATCCAACATCACTCCAGCAAATTGTTTCACATAGTCCCTGATGTTTCCCTGTGTTTCAATTCACGCAGCTTCCGTCGAGCCAGAATTTCGACGTTCTCAGGGAAAAATTGAGAACGAAGCTCTCTCTTTAGGGCGTCCCACGTGTCGATGGTGCAACGCCCCTCTTGGATGTCCATGTACCGGGATCTCCACCACAACTTCGCATCTTCAGATAGATGCATGGTTGCCAACGTCATCTTGGCCTCTTCGGTAACAGTGTTCGTGGCCTTGAAATACTGCTCAACATCAAAGATGAAGTTTTCCAACGCCTTTGCGTCCCTTACCTCAGAGAAGGGCTTGGGTTCAGGAATCTTGATTCTGCCAACAGGAATGACTCCTCCAGCTGGAGCCTGGTTTGCTAATGCTCGCATAGTAAGGTTCACCCTCGTGTTTACCTCTGCGAGTTCGTTCCGAACGACATCGAGGGTTGTTCAAAAATCCTCCGTCATGCCGTTTATCATCTCCATCATATTCTTTTGTGAGTTATCAAGCTCCATAACTCGTTCTTCCTTTTGGGCGACAGAGCCCGACGAACTGTCACCACTCTCGTAGGTGACGTTTCCCGTTCTCATAATTCGGGATTCCAGAGTGTCAACTCTAGTTAGTAACTCCTGTATGGGTAATCCGTCAAGACGACCGGACACCGCTTCAATGCCATCAGCTTTCTTGGCAATATCTTCAATCCGCTTTTCCAGAAATCGGATGGAATCAGGGACTTCCACCAGGTAGAGCATCTGCTCTTCGATTTCCACAAGCCGTTCATTATGGGTTTTGTTAGACGGTCTCGCCACCGACATCTTGTCGTCTCAAACTGTCAACTAGCCAATTAGGCTCTAATACCACTTGTCACAATCGCAACTCTTCAGACACGATATGAGCGATTGTGCGACACTTGTTCGATCCTCTCAACAAGTCAGCCGATCAAAATCCGCAAACCGCGGACAACTTTAACACACGATTTAGCCTCCATTCACGTTTTTGGGAAAATGTTTTAGAAAACGTGAGAAAGGAATAATTTCATTGAAATCGTTGTTAAAACAAGCTTTGAAGACTGTCAATTGCAATAAGAAAGCATAAATTGAAAAAAGTGCAACAAGGCTTGGGCGGGGATTCAACAGGTATGCCTCCCCTATAGTACATTTTTAACATTTTCAGCTCTAGCAGGCTTGCATATGAAAATACTGAAACGTCACACCCAAGCATATCGACTTGAAATTGAAAGCAACTAACTAAACTATGTACAAGACATAAAGACAAGATAAATTAGGAGTATTCGGAGCATACTGCCATAGGTAAACACACCTTGGACAAGTATGTCCGTTACACACGGCACGCATGGGGGCGTGTATTGAGGCCTTGGGTGGGCATGGGGACGCACATAGTGGGCATTGGGTGGGCACGAAAGGTGTGCATGAGGGGACCTTGGATGGGCATGAGGGGCGTGCATGTGGGCCTTTGGTGGGCATGAGGGAGTGTTAATAACCTCTATTGAGATTTTTCCCATGCCATGGCATGCATGGTTGGTGTTCGTGGGCAAGGGAGAGTGTCAAGAACCTCTAAACTTTTTTTTGTCGTGAATCATAGGCACCCATGTGTAAGCCTCTACCATTGGCCTTGACTTGCACACGAGCACCCAATCCATGTACTTGGACATTCGACAAGAGTCTACTTCAACTTGTTTTCTCATCTTAGATTCAAAATTCAACAACACTTGTGTTTTCGTCCTTCTACAGAAGACATAACCTCCATGGCACTTGAAAGAAACAAATGAGTTGTGTGTGGCGAGGGTCGAATCGGAGAGTCGAAGGGCTGAATCTATGTGGATCGTGGCAGCAAGGCCACTCTGCCAAAACCCTGTCGCGTATTTAAGTCATTTGCAAAAGATTCTACCAATCACTCTGTGGGAATTACGTTACAAGGCGGTCCTAGCGACTCATCCATCACGAGGGCTTAGCCAAGGGCGAATGGTTGGCCTTGGGTGGGCATGGGAGAGCGTGACTAAACTGTATTGAGGGTTTTCCTGTGCCCACCCATGCCCACCATGGAACGGTTCCATGGGTGTGCATGAGGGGCGAACATAGTAGGCATTAGGCGGGCATGAGAAAAAACCACAATAGAGGGGAGCAGATAGTAGGCATAGTCAGGCACACACACAAGCCTGATGGGCGCTGGCGGCATGGGTGTAGGCGGCAGCTGCGCACGCGACAAGGGCGTGGGCGGCACCATCTCGCGCGGTGTCACTGACATATTTTTCCAAGGTGTGTTTACCTATGGTTATATGCTCCGATTAGCTCCCACTTATCTTATCTTTAAGCACCATACTTAGTTTAGACATTTGCATTTCATTTTAAGTCATAAAGCTTGGGTGTGACGTTTTGGCATTTTCATATGCAAGCCTACCAGAGCTGAAAATGTTCAAAATGTACTATAGGGGAGGCATACCAGTTGAATCCCCGCCCAAGCATTAGTTGTACTCTTTGCAAGCAACCCTTTTTCCTTGCAATTGACAGTCTTTAATGTTTATTGTAACGTCTATTTCAATGTATTTCTTTCTTTCCGGCGTTTTATAAACAAATTTCCCAAGAACGCTAAGGAAGGTTACGACATACGTCGACGTTACCCACAACTTTCGGATTTTGATCGGCTGACTTGTTCGTCGAGTTAGAACAAGTGCCGCACAATCGTCTGTCTCAAGGTTGAAACGCTACGATTGTGACAAGTGGTATCAGAGCCTAAGTTGGCTGAATGACAGTTGAGACAGAAAGATGTCGACTGCAAACCGAACGGGTAAGACCCATGAAGAACGATTGGTGGGGATCGAAGAGCGGATGCTCCACCTGACGGAAGTTCCTGATTCCATCCGATTTTTTGAGGAGCGGCTTGAGGAAGTTGCCAAGAAAGCCGATGCCATCGATGCGGTGTCCGGTCGTCTGGACGGATTACCCATACGAGATTTGTTAGCTAGAGTCGATACTCTAGAGTCACGAGTTATGAGAACTGGAAATGTCACCTACGAGCGTGGGGACAGTTCGTCGGGCGCTGCTGCCCAGATGGAAGAACGAGTTATTGAACTAGATAACTCCCAGAAAGATATAATGGAAATGATAAACGGCATGACAGAGGATTTTCGAGCCACCCTGGATGTCGTTAGAAATGAAATCGCAGAGGTGAACACGAAGGTGAACCTTACAATGCGAGCATTGGCAAATCAAGCTCCAGCTGGAGGAGCAGTTACAGTTGGCAAGATAAAGATCCCAGAACCCAAGCCCTTCTGTGGGGCAAGAGATGCAAAGGCACTGGAAAACTTTATCTTCGACATTGAGCAATATTTCAAAGCCATGAATACCAATACGGAAGAAGCCAAAGTGACATTGGCGACCATGCGTCTATCTGAAGATGCAAAGTTGTGGTGGAGATCCCGGTATGTGGACATTCAGGAAGGGCGTTGCACCATAGATACTTGGGACAATTTGAAGTGAGAACTCCGTTCGCAGTTTTCCCTGAGAATGTCGAGATTCTGGCTCGACGAAAACTGCGAGAATTAAAACACACTGGAACCATTCGGGAGTATGTGAAGCAATTCGCGGGGCTGATGCTGGATATATCAGACATGACCGAAAAGGACAAAATCTTCAGTTTTGTTGAAGGGTTGAAGCCGTGGGCAAGGACTAAGTTATACGAGCAGAAAGTTCAAGACCTCACGTCAGCCTATGCAATAGCTGAACGTTTGTTTGATCTGTCTGGTTACTCTTAGGACGCGAGACGTCATCAAAGATCTTCACCTGGAAGAGACAGAAACAGCCGACAGAATTCTCCCAAGGTTGCCAGTGAAAACAGAAGTCCCGGTAGAGACCGCAAGCCTTCCCAATCCAACACGGGAGACACCTGGAAAAGACGTGATAGTCCAAACACGTCGAATCGTCCTATCAGTTGCTACATATGTAACGGGCCATATCGGGCAAGGGAATGTCCAGATAAAGTGGCCTTCTATGCCTTTCAGGCCTCTTTGGCTGCGGACTCAGATGACAAGTTGAGTCAAACAGAGAAGGAAGATGGGCAAGTGGAGGAAGTTCAAAATGTCCGAGTGGGAGCCATTAGACTCTTGTCGTCCCTTCAGAAGAAAGCCGGGGAGACAAGTGGACGCACGAAAGGGGGCCTAATATATGTTGACACCTGGATCAACCGAAAGCATGCAAGGAGCACTATGGTCGACTCCGGTGCAACTCATAATTTTATAACGGTGGCCGAAGCCAGACGACTAAACCTTCATTGGAAGAAGGATACAGGAAAGATGAAGGTCGTGAACTCTACAGCTCTACCCGTCGTTGGAGTAGTGAAACGAGTGGTGATACAGTTGGGAGGATGGAGCGGTTTCGTTGATTTCATAGTTGTAGGCATGGATGACTTTGATATAGTTCTCGGAATGGAATTCCTTCTCGGACATCAAGTGATCATGATGCCTGCAGCTAGATGTCTGGTGATCACGGGGTCTACCCCCACCGTTGTGCAGACAGACCTTTGGCAACCCAAAAGACTGAGAATGATCTCGGCCATGCAACTGAGGGAGGGTCGTGTTCAGGAAGACACCAGGTGTGTCGTGGAGAAATGTTGTGATGGGAACATGATAGTTTGCCCATGTCAGAATTGCCTACGAAGAATAATTGTCATATGGCACAGTCAGAGTCAACTGGACTCCGCAAACAGTCGCTGAGATTGTCGAGTGCAGGGTGCACTAGACTTGCAAAAGTTTCGTATCAAGTACGAAACTTTTTACGTGAAGAAGAGGAAGGACGGTTGGATATGGACAGCCGTGTTTCGAAGCAAGCCCCGAGGAGAGAGCCAGTTCTTGGGTCCGTGAGTGTGACCCAACCTGTTGAAGCTTACGCTGAGGCGTCTAATCGTGCGTTGAGTGGTGCCCTAGTGCAGAATGGACACCCGATCGCATTTGAGAGTTAGAAGCAGAATACGACAGAAGGTACCTGTATGGTGTCTGCAGAAGAAACGCTTGCCATAGGACACAGTCTGAGGCATGGGAGACAGTATTCCCATAGATCAACTTTTGTCAGAGAGATGAACGACGATGTTGCCGGCCATTTTGGTACTCAGCTGAATCTGACTTCGAATCAAGTAGGGAGACATCGTCTGGACCAATCGAGAGGAAGCCTTGAAGTGGCGGGAAAAGTGGGAAAATAAGAAACATCTGGAGGAGTCATTAGCAAACCAGGCTCCAGCTGGAGGAGTCATTCCTGTTGACAGAATCAAGATTCCTGAACCCAAGCCCTTCTCTGGGGTAAGGGACGCAAAGGCGTTGGAAAACTTCATTTTTGATGTTGAGCAGTATTTCAAGGCCACGAACACTGTTACCGAAGAGGCCAAGGTGACATTGGCAACCATGCATCTATCTGAAGATGCGAAGTTGTGGTGGAGATCCCGATACATGGACATCCAAGAGGGGCGTTGCACCATCGACACGTGGGACGCCCTAAAGGGAGAGCTTCGTTCGCAATTTTTCCCTGAGAACGTTGAAATTATGGCTCGACAGAAGCTGCGTGAATTGAAACACAAGGGAAACATCAGAGACTATGTGAAACAATTTGCTGGAGTAATGTTGGATATACGTGATATGTCGGAGAAAGACAAAGTTTTCTGTTTTGTCGAAGGTTTGAAGCCGTGGGCTAAGACCAAGCTGTATGAGCAACGAGTCCAAGACCTCACGTCGGCATACACAGTGGCTGAACGGTTGTTCGACCTATCTAATGAATCTCAAGATGCCAGACGACAACAAGCTTCTTCCTCTGGGGGAAACCGGGACAACCGCCCAAGTTCCCCTAAGTCTGCAGGGGGGACAAACGACAAGGTGGGGACCGCAAGACCTCTCAAGCTCACAACTTTACTAGGGAATGGAAGCAGACCACGGACATCGCTCGAGCCTATCTGGAGAAGGCCCCGAAGCGGATGAAGAAGTGGGCAGACAAGAGGCGCCGCCCCCTAGAGTTTCGGGCGGGAGATCGGGTCTTCATTAAGTTACGACCGGGACAGATGCGATTCCGTGGACGCAAAGGCCAACGCCTCGTGAGAAAATACGAGGGACCAGTAGAAGTGCTGAAAA
>JACWES010000177.1:0-18576 GCA_025688845.1 Cucumis hystrix
TATGAAGTTGATATGAGTTCAAAAACAAAGAGACGAATCATTTTTTTCCCATTAAGGGTCGGAGGCACTGCTATTTTATAATGAAATTCAATAATTGCACCATTCCATGGGTTCAATTATTAAGTTTCACTATTGTCTTCACAGTGGTTCCAACAATAATTACAATTGAGAATTTCATAATGGCCGACAGGACAGGACCCCTGGCTGGCTTGTTCTGAAAGTCTTTGCTACTTTTGAAAAATAAAATATACGATAAGATTTGTGGGACAGACCCCACTATCTCTTATCAAAAATAAAGAAAGCAATAAAAATACAGCGGAATAAAAGAAAGCAATAAAGGAAATCGATTAAAGATAGTTGTGATATGTCTGCTAATCTTGGATTCTTCCTTCTGAAAACTGGTTGGAGAAGATGATGACGTCACCCGACTGTCTTCTGATTGGCTTGGATTGTCGATTCCTCTTATATCGATCATATAGGCATTCTTCATGTTCTTTGGATTAAACGGCCTCACCTATGGTCTTACTTCGGCTACCCCGCCTGTCGCCACTAGAAGAACCCATCTGCAAAACATGAATTCAACCCTTTGAGATATAGAAATCTTCTCTTCATGAGTCAATCCGTAACGTTAACCGCACCGCCTGAGGTTGGTGAATCCTCTTCAGGAGTGTGCCATCTCCGTCATGGAGTCTTCTCTTTCAAATGTTCTTCATTAAAAATCCAGAACTTTAGCAGACTGTTAAAGCAATGATAAGATCGAAATACATAGATTTTATCTAAATAAATGCAATGAATTTAAACAAATTAATTTACAGTAATTTACATTAATTAAAACTAAAAACTAAAAACACTTGAATTAAAGTAAACACTTGAAATTAGTGAATTCACATAGGTTGTGAATCCAGAAACGGGTCATTGATGTCGTATCCCTCGTAGGGATCAAAGGTGTCTTCGTCTTCATCTTCGACATCATTATTGCTACCGTGTTGACGACGGAGTTGAAATCTTCTTGGGATCCGGCTCCGACTAAGGACGACATGATTGAGTTCTTCGCAAGGAGGAAAGATTCATCTTCTTGCCTGGTCATGTCCTGGAGATGAACGTTGGCTTTGAACCAATCTTTCATCTTGTTGCTTCGAGATGGGAGAAATTGAACTTTTCCCACCACTTGATCCTGAGAGATTTGCTCAGAGCTTTGAAGTTACCTGAAGGTCCTAGCTGGAAGTTCCAGCAAAAGATCTACGGTATTTGGAAATACAAAGCAAACCTAAACGTCTTCGAAAGGGGAGACGAATAGATACTTTGTTGGAAAAGATGGTATGAACGTTGAACTTCAACTGGGAATATTTCCTCGGAGAGTCCAAAGTACATCCACCAGTTTTGAAACCAGTTCGGAAAGTGCATCTTGTAAGCTTGCTTACAAAATGTCACAAACCAAGAGTGGTTGTAAGCTTGAAGCCAAAATACTAAGTACCATGCCTTTGTGTAGTCACGGTAGTTGTATGATGATGGTTTGAAGGGGTGAGAAAACTTCTTACCCACAAACATCCCCTGTTTCTAGTAGGATGGAGTGAGGACTCAAAATATTCTCAACTTTGAGTAAATGATCTTTGAAGGATCATTTTTGTCAGGAATATGAGTAATTTCAGCGGATTTGGAGTCGACTAAAATATACTCATAAAATGTCCTGGATTTGGAAAGATCCTCTGGCAGGAAGTTGAAGCCATGAGGAAATACTTGATTACAGACTTCTTGGACACAAGGTCTGTCGAACTCTGTTTCGATGGTTAAATCCACCATTGTTGTTTTGGTGAAATAACCCTGGATAGGAGGTCTAGGCTATAATCCTTATGCCTAACGATTTGAGAGAACGAGGAAGGGTTCCTCGGAAGTAGAGATTTTGAGGAGGAAGCGACTGGGGAAGCAACACACTTGCTTGGAGTTGTAACACCAGAAGGGCGTAACAACGTAGTTCCATGCGAGGCTAATTGTGGGTTTCTCAAGATGTGCTCTCTTGAGAGGTAATCAGCTAATGAGTTCTCGCTGCCTTTTATAGGCACGATTTTGAAATCAAAGCAAGATAAGATCGCCTGCCACCTGGCGAAGATTTGCTTCGAGATAAGATTCTTGACATCTTTTTCAAAGATAAATTTGCTGGCCTTTGAATCGGTTCTGATAAGGAAATCTTTGTTGATAAGATCGCCTTGGAACTTTTGAACGCAAAGCACTATTGCTAGTACTTTCTTCTTGATGGTGGAATAGTTCTTCTGTGCACTATTCCAGACTCCGGAATGATAACGAACAATGGAGATTTTGCCGTTAAGATCCTGTTTGAGGATGCCGCCGTAGCCGATGTCAGAGGCATCTGCATCAATTATGAGTTTGGCATGTTCATCCACAAGGGATAAGCATGGAATGCTTTTGGCCAGAGACTTGATTGATTGGACTGCTCGAGTATACTCGTTCGTCCACGGCTTTGGAGATTTCTTCAGTCTGTCATAGAGTGGCAGACAAATTGAGCGGAGATCCCTGATGAAGTCGCTGATATAGTTAATACAACCCAGAAATCGCTGCAGTTGCATTTTATCTTGGATCACATCTGGAAATTTTTCGACAAATTCCAGAGATCATTGAATTGGCTTGATTATTCCCTGATTAATATCATAACCAAGAAATCTAACTCAAGTTTGAAATAACTTGATCTTTGGTTGGGATACCACAAGACCGTTGAACTTGATAACATTAAGAAACACATGTAAATGCTTGAAATGTTGATTTACCGAACTTGAAAATACAAAAACATCGTCAATATAGACGATTGTGAACTCTTGATATGGGTTGAAAATATCGTTCATGATTTTCTGAAATTCGAATGGAGCATTCTTTAATCCGAAAGGCATGACATTCCATTCATATTGACCAAATGGAACATTGAAGGCCGTCTTGTATCGGTCTGCTGGATCAATCTGGATTTGCCAAAATTCTGATTTCATGTCAAACTTTGAGAACACCTTTGCTAAAGTAATTCGCTTTAGCAAGTCTTGGCGATTAGGAATTGGATACCTAATCCATTTGAGAACCTTGTTGAGGGGCTTGTAGTTGATGACAAGCCTTGGGACACCACGCTCCTTTTAAGCCTGGTTGTTGACGTAAAAGGCCGAGCATGACCACTGGCTTTTGGATGGGCTGATGAGTCCCTTGTTAAAAAGATCTGTTATTTCATCTGTGCAGACTTTGACCAGATCCTTGTTCATTTGAATGGCCCGAGCCTTAGTAGGGATTTGGGCCTCCTTGAATTCATCAACATATGGTAGGGTCACCATATGTTTCTTCCGGTTCCAAAACGCATTTGGAAGATTTGAACAAACATCCTTCTCGAGCTTGTCTTGGAAGTTGGAGATTTTGAGTTGAACAGATGACTTGTTAATCTAAGAAGCCACCTTACAGGTTTTGACCTCGTCTTGAAGGAACTCGATCTGCTTTTCCTTCCTAGCGATGCGGTTGATGAATTGATGAATTTTTCTTCAATGTTGTAAATATACTTGGGAGTTATTGGATTAATAAACTCGAAAGTAATTTCCTTGTCGAACTTCTTTGAGGTTATACCTTTTTCATTGACATCAAAAGGATATAACTGAGTTAGGAATGACGTTCCTAAAATGATTCCTTCATTAAGGTTTTTGACCAAAATGAATGTGTTGACGAAGCACACGTTTCCTTTGCAGTGTGTACTTTCGATGGCTTGAACTGGATGTTGAGGGGACCACCGTTGGCTCCACTCAAGGACTCCTTCGTTTTCTCAAGATATCTAGAAGGAACGAGTCCTTCTTGGATAACGTTTTAATCAACTCCCGAATCGATGAGGGCTCAGGCTTCGAGTTGAAAGTCTTTTACCTTAAAGACTATCTTTGACATCCATTTCTGATTTTGAACTTTGCTGATGTAGTTGATACTGCCGGTCTCACCGGGTTCTTCAATCCGTAATGCTTTTCCTAAAATCTGTCTTTCAGGAATGGTTGAGGAAGTTTCTGGGGTTTCACTTGAACTTAGAGCTTCTTGAAGGGCTTGGAATCCTTGTTCAAGAAGTGAGAGACGTTGCTTATTGTCAGTAACTTCCCTTTTGAGAACCTTTACCTCATAGTTAAGGTCTTCCACTTGAATAGGCTTCTTTGCCTCGCTTTTGATTCGATTCAGGATGTCTTGAAACGAATACATGATTGGACTTTTAATTGTCTTCTGAAGGTTCTATTCCTCAATGCTCTGTCTGAGCTTAAGATGGCAGGTTCGCTTTGAAGACTCATCAGGTAACTCCTCGATAAGATCAAAAAGATTTTCTTGATGTTTAGTGTTGAAATTGATATGACCAGAACATTTACCAGCACACTTTCCTGTGCAAGGAATTGCTCTGTCTTCGCCACTTGAATCACTTTGAGAATAGAAGGCGTCCTTGCTTGAAGATCCTTCATTGATGAGGACGTTGATATCTTCTTCTTCTGAGAAAGACTCGGTTTGAGAGGAGGTATCATCTTCTGACCTTATAGCGTAGAGAAGAGACTGTCTAGTTTCTTCGTCCATAGTCAGAGCATTGATTTTATCCTTTAATGGACAACGGTTGGCATAATGACCTCTTCGGTTACATTTGAAGCAGACGTTGGTCTTTGAAGAATAACGCTTCTTGCTTTCCTGTTGTAGTATTTCCTCTTTCTTCTAGAAAATTTGGGGTCTTTAGCTTTGCTCCTTCTAAAGAGTCGCTTGGAGGAAAATTTCTTCTTTTTCTTCCTTTCATCCTTCGGTCTTTTATCTAGGCCGTATTGCTTGCAGAAGGTGCCCAATTCTTTCCTGTAGTCGGAATCCTTAATCACCTTAGTGGTATGCTTATTCTCTGTACAAAGATTAATGCATATCGATTGAACTGTGGCTGAGATGTCTCCAAAGGTTAATTCAGACCAGTCGATTTGCTTGGTAACTGAATTAGTTGCCACTGTTTGATAGAATTTTTTAGAAATATAATGCCGCAGTCCTTCGACGAACTTCTGCTTCCAGATGTCGGCTCCGCAAGTTGTAAGAGTATAAAGATGTGCCAAGAAAGTATCTTTATACCATTTGTATTGACTCATCTTGTGACATCGTAATCCGAGAAGGGATTCCGTTGCAAGATTGAAAAGGATTTGGGTGCTGCCAATGAACTGCTTCGTCATTGCGTAGACCAATTGGTTGACCATATCCTGCTCTTCGACTTGGATAAGGGCAGAAGCATTTTCTGTCTTGACAACTATTCTTATAGCATTAGGATGCGATATCTTTCCTGCTTAGTCAGTTGGTTGTGCCACTAGCTCCTTAGGTTTCCTGTGAAACCTGAGATTAGAATCTGAGCCGTTTCAAGAGTTGTTTTTCTGGCACTGTAGGCTGAGGCTGCCAGTAACATCTCTTGGAATGTGTTCATCATTTGAGCTTCAGAATATCCATCGATATTCCAAGTGACTAAAGACATACCATCGTATGTATGTTTCTCATGATGAAGGTCATCCCATCCCAAATCAGGAGGCGACGGTTGAGGGTAGTGATTCTTCATGTCTACCCATTGAGCTACAAGGAGAACCTTTGAACTAGATGCTTGAAGCGAGGAATCCTTTGTAATCACATTGATTCCCTTTTGATTCTCAACTTTTTTTGTTGAGATCACCTTGCTTTCCATCGGTACGGTGGAGACTTTCGTGTCTTTGTTGATGGAAATGGCTGCAAGACGCCTGTTGATTTTAGCAAGATAGTCTGAAGTGTCATCTTTGAGCTTACCGATATTAAAGCTGTTGGGCTGAAAAATCGGTTGATTAGGATCAGCTTGAGGAATCTCTGGATTCTTGGTCTTGATTGGAGGGCTTGGATTCTCAATTCTTTCTACTGCTTTGGATACCGTAGAAAGGACTTTGTTGGTATAATTGAGTTGATGTTGGATGTTCTTGATTTCACGAACTTCAACCTTTTGAACCTTATCTTCATCGATGGTCTTGTAGGGAGAAGAGACCATCTTGATGGCAGGGACTACAGGATGAGGGAAATAAGCTTCTTCTTCTGGAGGATAGTTAGAAGCTATTTCTTTACCTTTGGCAGTGACGTAGACACTTGATCCTCTGATCATTGCCACATGGCCGTCTGCCTGGAGTTTCTTGACTAGAGCTTCATTTCTAATTCGCTAGTTTTGTTTCAACCTATCAATGAAGATTGGCATTGGGAGAAAAGGTTTCCTTGTCTCTGCTGGAGCAGCAAGCCACATGTCTAGATACTTGCTGTAATGATCTTAAAAGCGAGCAACGTCATCTTTGTCTGTGGAGATAACGTTGATCTGGTTGTAGACCGGTTCGGTTCTCCTTTCCATATCGGACAGGGTAGGAGAAAGCGATCCTTCTTCTTTCTCGTAATGAACAGCGGGGAGAGTATGGGAGAAATCCACCGATGCTCGTATTGACTCAGACCTTCTCAGATCCTGAGGGAGTGAGTTTTCTGTCCTTGCAATAGAAGATGTGCTTGGACGGCTGCTCATGATCTCGATGATCTTCGGATATGAGACTCCGGAATTGAATTGGACTTCGACGTTTCCGTCGGGAAACTCTGTAATTGATGCCTCCGTGCTGGTTCTGCTGACAGGGGTTGTTTCTCCTTGTAATCTCCAAATAGGATCCTTTGTTAGATTTGCCCACTAGAGGGTTTTTGGAATGGTTATGGAAGAATTTTCCAAATTTACTTCCATAAGCATGGTGTAGCCTTTGGGAGAAATACCTAAGGCTTTAGGAGAAAGATTTGTATGCATCAGTTTAAAGTAGATGCAGTATGACACGACAAAAGGAAGTGAACCGTCCTTTAGTTCAAGTCCTTGTGAATGAACATCAAGGCTTAGGGAATCCATGATGTTTCTGTCTTGAAGAGAGATGGTAAGGCCAGGTTTGCAGTTGAAATAGACTGGTCCTTGTTCTAAGTTTGATTGAACAATCCCTAGAAGAGAGGGAGTGAATCGAAGATGCCTTTTGTCTCTTAAAGCAAGGTAGACCGGTACGTCTAGACCTTCTCTAAAGAGGGGTTTCAAGGCGACTTGAACGCATCTGATGTGGAGGTATTTGAATTTGTCTCTGACCTTGAAGAGGGTTTCTTCAGGTAGAAGCTTGATTGCAGTGAACTCATCTTTCATTGCAACGTTCTCTTCAGTGACGACTATAACATCTTGCTGAGAGAAATTGAAGGTATTGATCTTGTATACCTGGCTTGGATCGATCTTTGGAATAGACCAATTTTTAAGTCAGTTTTCAACCTGAGCCAGATGGGCTTCGACTGAATTGTGGCTGGCGATAGCCTTTGAGAGATCATCGTTAGATCTAGGGTTCTTTCGAACAATTGAAGAAGAAGAGGAAGTAGTCGTGTTGATTATCACGGGGGAGTGAGGAGAGAGCTTAAAGAGAAGTTTGGAAAGCATGAGGAGAGAGAGAGAGAGCGAATCCTTTAGTTTCCAGATGATGAACATAGAATCTTTAAGATATTAGTTTCTTTTATGAAAACAGATCTTGTGCTAAATCATATTAAGATCTTCGATCAATCAACCCTCTAAAACTTGAATATCCACATGGTTATATCACAAATATTAAAAGAGTTCGTTCAAATCTTGAAGGTTCACCACTCCTTTATCAAGATTAGAAGAACTAACTCTTATAAGATTCATGTTTCAAACCACTGAATAGACTAAGTCGAGGAGAGATACCCAATCTTAATACCCTTTGAACCAGATCAGAAATCATAAGAAAAACTAATTACCAGAAAAGACTTCCAAGGACGCCATCCTTCCACCTCTGGATTCAGAGAAAGGATTACTCCGGAGAGTGGCAGACAAATTGAGCGGAGATCCCTGATGAAGTCGCTGATATAGTTAATACAACCCAGAAATCGCTGCAGTTGCATTTTATCTTGGATCACATCTGGAAATTTTTCGACAAATTCCAGAGATCATTGAATTGGCTTGATTATTCCCTGATTAATATCATAACCAAGAAATCTAACTCAAGTTTGAAATAACTTGATCTTTGGTTGGGATACCACAAGACCGTTGAACTTGATAACATTAAGAAACACATGTAAATGCTTGAAATGTTGATTTACCGAACTTGAAAATACAAAAACATCGTCAATATAGACGATTGTGAACTCTTGATATGGGTTGAAAATATCGTTCATGATTTTCTGAAATTCGAATGGAGCATTCTTTAATCCGAAAGGCATGACATTCCATTCATATTGACCAAATGGAACATTGAAGGCCGTCTTGTATCGGTCTGCTGGATCAATCTGGATTTGCCAAAATTCTGATTTCATGTCAAACTTTGAGAACACCTTTGCTAAAGTAATTCGCTTTAGCAAGTCTTGGCGATTAGGAATTGGATACCTAATCCATTTGAGAACCTTGTTGAGGGGCTTGTAGTTGATGACAAGCCTTGGGACACCACGCTCCTTTTAAGCCTGGTTGTTGACGTAAAAGGCCGAGCATGACCACTGGCTTTTGGATGGGCTGATGAGTCCCTTGTTAAAAAGATCTGTTATTTCATCTGTGCAGACTTTGACCAGATCCTTGTTCATTTGAATGGCCCGAGCCTTAGTAGGGATTTGGGCCTCCTTGAATTCATCAACATATGGTAGGGTCACCATATGTTTCTTCCGGTTCCAAAACGCATTTGGAAGATTTGAACAAACATCCTTCTCGAGCTTGTCTTGGAAGTTGGAGATTTTGAGTTGAACAGATGACTTGTTAATCTAAGAAGCCACCTTACAGGTTTTGACCTCGTCTTGAAGGCACTCGATCTGCTTTTCCTTCCTAGCGATGCGGTTGATGAATTGATGAATTTTTCTTCAATGTTGTAAATATACTTGGGAGTTATTGGATTAATAAACTCGAAAGTAATTTCCTTGTCGAACTTCTTTGAGGTTATACCTTTTTCATTGACATCAAAAGGATATAACTGAGTTAGGAATGACGTTCCTAAAATGATTCCTTCATTAAGGTTTTTGACCAAAATGAATGTGTTGACGAAGCACACGTTTCCTTTGCAGTGTGTACTTTCGATGGCTTGAACTGGATGTTGAGGGGACCACCGTTGGCTCCACTCAAGGACTCCTTCGTTTTCTCAAGATATCTAGAAGGAACGAGTCCTTCTTGGATAACGTTTTAATCAACTCCCGAATCGATGAGGGCTCAGGCTTCGAGTTGAAAGTCTTTTACCTTAAAGACTATCTTTGACATCCATTTCTGATTTTGAACTTTGCTGATGTAGTTGATACTGCCGGTCTCACCGGGTTCTTCAATCCGTAATGCTTTTCCTAAAATCTGTCTTTCAGGAATGGTTGAGGAAGTTTCTGGGGTTTCACTTGAACTTAGAGCTTCTTGAAGGGCTTGGAATCCTTGTTCAAGAAGTGAGAGACGTTGCTTATTGTCAGTAACTTCCCTTTTGAGAACCTTTACCTCATAGTTAAGGTCTTCCACTTGAATAGGCTTCTTTGCCTCGCTTTTGATTCGATTCAGGATGTCTTGAAACGAATACATGATTGGACTTTTAATTGTCTTCTGAAGGTTCTATTCCTCAATGCTCTGTCTGAGCTTAAGATGGCAGGTTCGCTTTGAAGACTCATCAGGTAACTCCTCGATAAGATCAAAAAGATTTTCTTGATGTTTAGTGTTGAAATTGATATGACCAGAACATTTACCAGCACACTTTCCTGTGCAAGGAATTGCTCTGTCTTCGCCACTTGAATCACTTTGAGAATAGAAGGCGTCCTTGCTTGAAGATCCTTCATTGATGAGGACGTTGATATCTTCTTCTTCTGAGAAAGACTCGGTTTGAGAGGAGGTATCATCTTCTGACCTTATAGCGTAGAGAAGAGACTGTCTAGTTTCTTCGTCCATAGTCAGAGCATTGATTTTATCCTTTAATGGACAACGGTTGCATAATGACCTCTTCGGTTACATTTGAAGCAGACGTTGGTCTTTGAAGAATAACGCTTCTTGCTTTCCTGTTGTAGTATTTCCTCTTTCTTCTAGAAAATTTGGGGTCTTTAGCTTTGCTCCTTCTAAAGAGTCGCTTGGAGGAAAATTTCTTCTTTTTCTTCCTTTCATCCTTCGGTCTTTTATCTAGGCCGTATTGCTTGCAGAAGGTGCCCAATTCTTTCCTGTAGTCGGAATCCTTAATCACCTTAGTGGTATGCTTATTCTCTGTACAAAGATTAATGCATATCGATTGAACTGTGGCTGAGATGTCTCCAAAGGTTAATTCAGACCAGTCGATTTGCTTGGTAACTGAATTAGTTGCCACTGTTTGATAGAATTTTTAGAAAATATAATGCCGCAGTCCTTCGACGAACTTCTGCTTCCAGATGTCGGCTCCGCAAGTTGTAAGAGTATAAAGATGTGCCAAGAAAGTATCTTTATACCATTTGTATTGACTCATCTTGTGACATCGTAATCCGAGAAGGGATTCCGTTGCAAGATTGAAAAGGATTTGGGTGCTGCCAATGAACTGCTTCGTCATTGCGTAGACCAATTGGTTGACCATATCCTGCTCTTCGACTTGGATAAGGGCAGAAGCATTTTCTGTCTTGACAACTATTCTTATAGCATTAGGATGCGATATCTTTCCTGCTTAGTCAGTTGGTTGTGCCACTAGCTCCTTAGGTTTCCTGTGAAACCTGATATGAAGTTGATATGAGTTCAAAAACAAAGAGACGAATCATTTTTTTCCCATTAAGGGTCGGAGGCACTGCTATTTTATAATGAAATTCAATAATTGCACCATTCCATGGGTTCAATTATTAAGTTTCACTATTGTCTTCACAGTGGTTCCAACAATAATTACAATTGAGAATTTCATAATGGCCGACAGGACAGGACCCCTGGCTGGCTTGTTCTGAAAGTCTTTGCTACTTTTGAAAAATAAAATATACGATAAGATTTGTGGGACAGACCCCACTATCTCTTATCAAAAATAAAGAAAGCAATAAAAATACAGCGGAATAAAAGAAAGCAATAAAGGAAATCGATTAAAGATAGTTGTGATATGTCTGCTAATCTTGGATTCTTCCTTCTGAAAACTGGTTGGAGAAGATGATGACGTCACCCGACTGTCTTCTGATTGGCTTGGATTGTCGATTCCTCTTATATCGATCATATAGGCATTCTTCATGTTCTTTGGATTAAACGGCCTCACCTATGGTCTTACTTCGGCTACCCCGCCTGTCGCCACTAGAAGAACCCATCTGCAAAACATGAATTCAACCCTTTGAGATATAGAAATCTTCTCTTCATGAGTCAATCCGTAACGTTAACCGCACCGCCTGAGGTTGGTGAATCCTCTTCAGGAGTGTGCCATCTCCGTCATGGAGTCTTCTCTTTCAAATGTTCTTCATTAAAAATCCAGAACTTTAGCAGACTGTTAAAGCAATGATAAGATCGAAATACATAGATTTTATCTAAATAAATGCAATGAATTTAAACAAATTAATTTACAGTAATTTACATTAATTAAAACTAAAAACTAAAAACACTTGAATTAAAGTAAACACTTGAAATTAGTGAATTCACATAGGTTGTGAATCCAGAAACGGGTCATTGATGTCGTATCCCTCGTAGGGATCAAAGGTGTCTTCGTCTTCATCTTCGACATCATTATTGCTACCGTGTTGACGACGGAGTTGAAATCTTCTTGGGATCCGGCTCCGACTAAGGACGACATGATTGAGTTCTTCGCAAGGAGGAAAGATTCATCTTCTTGCCTGGTCATGTCCTGGAGATGAACGTTGGCTTTGAACCAATCTTTCATCTTGTTGCTTCGAGATGGGAGAAATTGAACTTTTCCCACCACTTGATCCTGAGAGATTTGCTCAGAGCTTTGAAGTTACCTGAAGGTCCTAGCTGGAAGTTCCAGCAAAAGATCTACGGTATTTGGAAATACAAAGCAAACCTAAACGTCTTCGAAAGGGGAGACGAATAGATACTTTGTTGGAAAAGATGGTATGAACGTTGAACTTCAACTGGGAATATTTCCTCGGAGAGTCCAAAGTACATCCACCAGTTTTGAAACCAGTTCGGAAAGTGCATCTTGTAAGCTTGCTTACAAAATGTCACAAACCAAGAGTGGTTGTAAGCTTGAAGCCAAAATACTAAGTACCATGCCTTTGTGTAGTCACGGTAGTTGTATGATGATGGTTTGAAGGGGTGAGAAAACTTCTTACCCACAAACATCCCCTGTTTCTAGTAGGATGGAGTGAGGACTCAAAATATTCTCAACTTTGAGTAAATGATCTTTGAAGGATCATTTTTGTCAGGAATATGAGTAATTTCAGCGGATTTGGAGTCGACTAAAATATACTCATAAAATGTCCTGGATTTGGAAAGATCCTCTGGCAGGAAGTTGAAGCCATGAGGAAATACTTGATTACAGACTTCTTGGACACAAGGTCTGTCGAACTCTGTTTCGATGGTTAAATCCACCATTGTTGTTTTGGTGAAATAACCCTGGATAGGAGGTCTAGGCTATAATCCTTATGCCTAACGATTTGAGAGAACGAGGAAGGGTTCCTCGGAAGTAGAGATTTTGAGGAGGAAGCGACTGGGGAAGCAACACACTTGCTTGGAGTTGTAACACCAGAAGGGCGTAACAACGTAGTTCCATGCGAGGCTAATTGTGGGTTTCTCAAGATGTGCTCTCTTGAGAGGTAATCAGCTAATGAGTTCTCGCTGCCTTTTATAGGCACGATTTTGAAATCAAAGCAAGATAAGATCGCCTGCCACCTGGCGAAGATTTGCTTCGAGATAAGATTCTTGACATCTTTTTCAAAGATAAATTTGCTGGCCTTTGAATCGGTTCTGATAAGGAAATCTTTGTTGATAAGATCGCCTTGGAACTTTTGAACGCAAAGCACTATTGCTAGTACTTTCTTCTTGATGGTGGAATAGTTCTTCTGTGCACTATTCCAGACTCCGGAATGATAACGAACAATGGAGATTTTGCCGTTAAGATCCTGTTTGAGGATGCCGCCGTAGCCGATGTCAGAGGCATCTGCATCAATTATGAGTTTGGCATGTTCATCCACAAGGGATAAGCATGGAATGCTTTTGGCCAGAGACTTGATTGATTGGACTGCTCGAGTATACTCGTTCGTCCACGGCTTTGGAGATTTCTTCAGTCTGTCATAGAGTGGCAGACAAATTGAGCGGAGATCCCTGATGAAGTCGCTGATATAGTTAATACAACCCAGAAATCGCTGCAGTTGCATTTTATCTTGGATCACATCTGGAAATTTTTCGACAAATTCCAGAGATCATTGAATTGGCTTGATTATTCCCTGATTAATATCATAACCAAGAAATCTAACTCAAGTTTGAAATAACTTGATCTTTGGTTGGGATACCACAAGACCGTTGAACTTGATAACATTAAGAAACACATGTAAATGCTTGAAATGTTGATTTACCGAACTTGAAAATACAAAAACATCGTCAATATAGACGATTGTGAACTCTTGATATGGGTTGAAAATATCGTTCATGATTTTCTGAAATTCGAATGGAGCATTCTTTAATCCGAAAGGCATGACATTCCATTCATATTGACCAAATGGAACATTGAAGGCCGTCTTGTATCGGTCTGCTGGATCAATCTGGATTTGCCAAAATTCTGATTTCATGTCAAACTTTGAGAACACCTTTGCTAAAGTAATTCGCTTTAGCAAGTCTTGGCGATTAGGAATTGGATACCTAATCCATTTGAGAACCTTGTTGAGGGGCTTGTAGTTGATGACAAGCCTTGGGACACCACGCTCCTTTTAAGCCTGGTTGTTGACGTAAAAGGCCGAGCATGACCACTGGCTTTTGGATGGGCTGATGAGTCCCTTGTTAAAAAGATCTGTTATTTCATCTGTGCAGACTTTGACCAGATCCTTGTTCATTTGAATGGCCCGAGCCTTAGTAGGGATTTGGGCCTCCTTGAATTCATCAACATATGGTAGGGTCACCATATGTTTCTTCCGGTTCCAAAACGCATTTGGAAGATTTGAACAAACATCCTTCTCGAGCTTGTCTTGGAAGTTGGAGATTTTGAGTTGAACAGATGACTTGTTAATCTAAGAAGCCACCTTACAGGTTTTGACCTCGTCTTGAAGGAACTCGATCTGCTTTTCCTTCCTAGCGATGCGGTTGATGAATTGATGAATTTTTCTTCAATGTTGTAAATATACTTGGGAGTTATTGGATTAATAAACTCGAAAGTAATTTCCTTGTCGAACTTCTTTGAGGTTATACCTTTTTCATTGACATCAAAAGGATATAACTGAGTTAGGAATGACGTTCCTAAAATGATTCCTTCATTAAGGTTTTTGACCAAAATGAATGTGTTGACGAAGCACACGTTTCCTTTGCAGTGTGTACTTTCGATGGCTTGAACTGGATGTTGAGGGGACCACCGTTGGCTCCACTCAAGGACTCCTTCGTTTTCTCAAGATATCTAGAAGGAACGAGTCCTTCTTGGATAACGTTTTAATCAACTCCCGAATCGATGAGGGCTCAGGCTTCGAGTTGAAAGTCTTTTACCTTAAAGACTATCTTTGACATCCATTTCTGATTTTGAACTTTGCTGATGTAGTTGATACTGCCGGTCTCACCGGGTTCTTCAATCCGTAATGCTTTTCCTAAAATCTGTCTTTCAGGAATGGTTGAGGAAGTTTCTGGGGTTTCACTTGAACTTAGAGCTTCTTGAAGGGCTTGGAATCCTTGTTCAAGAAGTGAGAGACGTTGCTTATTGTCAGTAACTTCCCTTTTGAGAACCTTTACCTCATAGTTAAGGTCTTCCACTTGAATAGGCTTCTTTGCCTCGCTTTTGATTCGATTCAGGATGTCTTGAAACGAATACATGATTGGACTTTTAATTGTCTTCTGAAGGTTCTATTCCTCAATGCTCTGTCTGAGCTTAAGATGGCAGGTTCGCTTTGAAGACTCATCAGGTAACTCCTCGATAAGATCAAAAAGATTTTCTTGATGTTTAGTGTTGAAATTGATATGACCAGAACATTTACCAGCACACTTTCCTGTGCAAGGAATTGCTCTGTCTTCGCCACTTGAATCACTTTGAGAATAGAAGGCGTCCTTGCTTGAAGATCCTTCATTGATGAGGACGTTGATATCTTCTTCTTCTGAGAAAGACTCGGTTTGAGAGGAGGTATCATCTTCTGACCTTATAGCGTAGAGAAGAGACTGTCTAGTTTCTTCGTCCATAGTCAGAGCATTGATTTTATCCTTTAATGGACAACGGTTGGCATAATGACCTCTTCGGTTACATTTGAAGCAGACGTTGGTCTTTGAAGAATAACGCTTCTTGCTTTCCTGTTGTAGTATTTCCTCTTTCTTCTAGAAAATTTGGGGTCTTTAGCTTTGCTCCTTCTAAAGAGTCGCTTGGAGGAAAATTTCTTCTTTTTCTTCCTTTCATCCTTCGGTCTTTTATCTAGGCCGTATTGCTTGCAGAAGGTGCCCAATTCTTTCCTGTAGTCGGAATCCTTAATCACCTTAGTGGTATGCTTATTCTCTGTACAAAGATTAATGCATATCGATTGAACTGTGGCTGAGATGTCTCCAAAGGTTAATTCAGACCAGTCGATTTGCTTGGTAACTGAATTAGTTGCCACTGTTTGATAGAATTTTTTAGAAATATAATGCCGCAGTCCTTCGACGAACTTCTGCTTCCAGATGTCGGCTCCGCAAGTTGTAAGAGTATAAAGATGTGCCAAGAAAGTATCTTTATACCATTTGTATTGACTCATCTTGTGACATCGTAATCCGAGAAGGGATTCCGTTGCAAGATTGAAAAGGATTTGGGTGCTGCCAATGAACTGCTTCGTCATTGCGTAGACCAATTGGTTGACCATATCCTGCTCTTCGACTTGGATAAGGGCAGAAGCATTTTCTGTCTTGACAACTATTCTTATAGCATTAGGATGCGATATCTTTCCTGCTTAGTCAGTTGGTTGTGCCACTAGCTCCTTAGGTTTCCTGTGAAACCTGAGATTAGAATCTGAGCCGTTTCAAGAGTTGTTTTTCTGGCACTGTAGGCTGAGGCTGCCAGTAACATCTCTTGGAATGTGTTCATCATTTGAGCTTCAGAATATCCATCGATATTCCAAGTGACTAAAGACATACCATCGTATGTATGTTTCTCATGATGAAGGTCATCCCATCCCAAATCAGGAGGCGACGGTTGAGGGTAGTGATTCTTCATGTCTACCCATTGAGCTACAAGGAGAACCTTTGAACTAGATGCTTGAAGCGAGGAATCCTTTGTAATCACATTGATTCCCTTTTGATTCTCAACTTTTTTTGTTGAGATCACCTTGCTTTCCATCGGTACGGTGGAGACTTTCGTGTCTTTGTTGATGGAAATGGCTGCAAGACGCCTGTTGATTTTAGCAAGATAGTCTGAAGTGTCATCTTTGAGCTTACCGATATTAAAGCTGTTGGGCTGAAAAATCGGTTGATTAGGATCAGCTTGAGGAATCTCTGGATTCTTGGTCTTGATTGGAGGGCTTGGATTCTCAATTCTTTCTACTGCTTTGGATACCGTAGAAAGGACTTTGTTGGTATAATTGAGTTGATGTTGGATGTTCTTGATTTCACGAACTTCAACCTTTTGAACCTTATCTTCATCGATGGTCTTGTAGGGAGAAGAGACCATCTTGATGGCAGGGACTACAGGATGAGGGAAATAAGCTTCTTCTTCTGGAGGATAGTTAGAAGCTATTTCTTTACCTTTGGCAGTGACGTAGACACTTGATCCTCTGATCATTGCCACATGGCCGTCTGCCTGGAGTTTCTTGACTAGAGCTTCATTTCTAATTCGCTAGTTTTGTTTCAACCTATCAATGAAGATTGGCATTGGGAGAAAAGGTTTCCTTGTCTCTGCTGGAGCAGCAAGCCACATGTCTAGATACTTGCTGTAATGATCTTAAAAGCGAGCAACGTCATCTTTGTCTGTGGAGATAACGTTGATCTGGTTGTAGACCGGTTCGGTTCTCCTTTCCATATCGGACAGGGTAGGAGAAAGCGATCCTTCTTCTTTCTCGTAATGAACAGCGGGGAGAGTATGGGAGAAATCCACCGATGCTCGTATTGACTCAGACCTTCTCAGATCCTGAGGGAGTGAGTTTTCTGTCCTTGCAATAGAAGATGTGCTTGGACGGCTGCTCATGATCTCGATGATCTTCGGATATGAGACTCCGGAATTGAATTGGACTTCGACGTTTCCGTCGGGAAACTCTGTAATTGATGCCTCCGTGCTGGTTCTGCTGACAGGGGTTGTTTCTCCTTGTAATCTCCAAATAGGATCCTTTGTTAGATTTGCCCACTAGAGGGTTTTTGGAATGGTTATGGAAGAATTTTCCAAATTTACTTCCATAAGCATGGTGTAGCCTTTGGGAGAAATACCTAAGGCTTTAGGAGAAAGATTTGTATGCATCAGTTTAAAGTAGATGCAGTATGACACGACAAAAGGAAGTGAACCGTCCTTTAGTTCAAGTCCTTGTGAATGAACATCAAGGCTTAGGGAATCCATGATGTTTCTGTCTTGAAGAGAGATGGTAAGGCCAGGTTTGCAGTTGAAATAGACTGGTCCTTGTTCTAAGTTTGATTGAACAATCCCTAGAAGAGAGGGAGTGAATCGAAGATGCCTTTTGTCTCTTAAAGCAAGGTAGACCGGTACGTCTAGACCTTCTCTAAAGAGGGGTTTCAAGGCGACTTGAACGCATCTGATGTGGAGGTATTTGAATTTGTCTCTGACCTTGAAGAGGGTTTCTTCAGGTAGAAGCTTGATTGCAGTGAACTCATCTTTCATTGCAACGTTCTCTTCAGTGACGACTATAACATCTTGCTGAGAGAAATTGAAGGTATTGATCTTGTATACCTGGCTTGGATCGATCTTTGGAATAGACCAATTTTTAAGTCAGTTTTCAACCTGAGCCAGATGGGCTTCGACTGAATTGTGGCTGGCGATAGCCTTTGAGAGATCATCGTTAGATCTAGGGTTCTTTCGAACAATTGAAGAAGAAGAGGAAGTAGTCGTGTTGATTATCACGGGGGAGTGAGGAGAGAGCTTAAAGAGAAGTTTGGAAAGCATGAGGAGAGAGAGAGAGAGCGAATCCTTTAGTTTCCAGATGATGAACATAGAATCTTTAAGATATTAGTTTCTTTTATGAAAACAGATCTTGTGCTAAATCATATTAAGATCTTCGATCAATCAACCCTCTAAAACTTGAATATCCACATGGTTATATCACAAATATTAAAAGAGTTCGTTCAAATCTTGAAGGTTCACCACTCCTTTATCAAGATTAGAAGAACTAACTCTTATAAGATTCATGTTTCAAACCACTGAATAGACTAAGTCGAGGAGAGATACCCAATCTTAATACCCTTTGAACCAGATCAGAAATCATAAGAAAAACTAATTACCAGAAAAGACTTCCAAGGACGCCATCCTTCCACCTCTGGATTCAGAGAAAGGATTACTCCGG
>JACWES010000179.1:5994-18918 GCA_025688845.1 Cucumis hystrix
GGAGTTTCTCCTCTCAAATTCTTACTCTTCCTTTACTGTGGCGGACAGTCCCATACTTAAAGGAGGTAGGTTTTTTCCTAATTTATGCCAGAAGATATTCCCTTAGTTGGTGGAGTTCAAATCACTAAGACTTCTGTACTTTCTATGATTATTTGAAACTGGACAAATTTCATCTAAGAAGCACCGACACTTCTAAGATTGCTAGGTGTCGGTGTTGGACACACGCCTCCGACATGTGTCCGATGCGCCAGCTGGAGTGTCCATTATTTTATTATTATTTTTAATTCTGGACACGCCCAGGCACGGCTGGGACACTTCTGGGACATGGAACCGGCAGATTTGGGAAGAAAAAAATTACTAAAAATAACATTTTAAAAACCTAAATGCCTAGCCCGAAGATAGACCGTCAACCTCACATTTTAGGCTTATTATTATTGTCTTTGTCCTTTTCTTTTCCTAAAAAACAGGCCTCCTATAGCCAAGATATCGCACATTTCTCCACGTCCAAATGGTCACACCCCAACATTCACGTCCAAACCTTCATGCATAAATTCATGAATTCTATGATGTTTAACTTGTAATTTTGATGTTTTCAAATTAAATATTTTGCAGTATGTTTATATGCATGGCATATGTTTAATTTTTTTGAATAAAAGAATAATGTGCCCCAATGTGTCTTGTCCTAGTTTTTTTAAAATTGGCGTGTTGTGTGTTGGTGTCCGTGCTTCCTAGCATTTCATGTAGTTCTTTTATGGGTGGGGGTCCTTTGGCTCTCTTGCTTCTCATAGTCCAATATATTCTTTTTTTGAAATGGATACAAGCTTCTTTATTGATAATAAACTCAAAGTACTCTGAAACAGAGACAAAACCTCTTTATTAATATGAACTTAAAGTTCCTCTCCCTCCACTCTGGCCACACCTTAACGCAGTCACGTCGCCGGCATCACCAAACCCAGGGAGTCACTGATCCATCTTTTTCGGAAATGGAAGTCAAAAGTTGCAAAATCGTAGACTCTGTCTACTGTATCTGGTTCGAAAAGGGGAGGTTCAATATTGAAGATGCAGACTTCCAGAAAATCCTCAGATTATCCAAGTCCCAATTAGAATGGCTCATTGATTCATTAGATGTTCTTGTAAAAGAACCAGACTGGAAGTTTTTTAACAAATCTGGGAGTGATGAAACCGGAACAACAAGACTATCCAAATTCCGAACCCCGTCCGGTTGGTTTCTAAGGTGTGTTGCTCGAAACTCCTCTGGATTTCAATCCTTCATCCACATCTACTCAGGAGAAACCAGACAAGGGTGGGTATCCTTCCTCAATATGATCAAGTCCTTTTTATTGACTCATAATTATACGTCCTGGCACTCCACTCTTCATTCAGAAGCCGACCATTCACGCCAACAAGCCCTCAATCGCCCAAGGACAAGACCAAGTTATGCAGACAAAGTGAAGTTCTCAAAGAAAAATGTACACTCTGTTCTCAATCCAGAAACACAGAGTATGGAATTTTCACCCAAAAATCCATCTCTTTCTCTTAAGAAAAACCTTACTGTGAAGTAGTCAGAGGGACATTTTTGGGTGAGGAAAAATGAAGATATTTTACCGGAAGACTTTCAATAACCTTTGTGTTTTAAACAGACTTTTCATTTTTGATGACTGGAAGGACATAGCGTCATATCTAGAAGAGCTATTTCAAGTCAAAATCAGTCTTAACCCTTTATTTGCAGACAAAGCCATCATCAAAGTTACCCAAGGAAATTTTGAAGATATGATTTATGCACAGGATAAATGGTTCAATTATGGAAAATTTCATCTATTATTTGAAAAATGGAATGAAGCCAAACACAGCAGACCAACTCTTATTGACGGGTTCGGAGGATGGTTGTCAATTAAAAATCTTCCCCTAAACTTATGGCGAAGAAATATTTTTGAAGCAATTGGGGCTTACTTTGGCGGATTGGAAAGTATAGCATTAGAGACACTTAATTTGATCAAGTGCTCTGAAGCAAGAATTAAAGTCCAAAATAATCTTTGTGGATTCTTACCAGCAACTATAGAGCTAAAGAGTGAGATCCGAGGGAATTTTTTCCTTAATTTTGGGGATTTTGAACCCTTAGAAGTCCCTGCAACAGTTCATCATAATCTATCTCATAGTGATTTTTCCAATCCTATTGATTTATATAGACTGAATTCAGTGATTATTGATGAAGAACTCCAAGGTGATGACCTCCCAGAGACCTGGAATTTTCTCAAACATAATACTCCTTCCATCTCTAGGAATCCTTTCGAGGCACTAAGGAAGCTGGGTTGTGAAGATGAAAATCCATTTCGGCCGGAAAAAAATTCAGTCAAAGAACGCTAACCGGAAAATACCTGTTTCAGGAGACAAAATTCAAATCTGAATAAAGCTGGCTCCTCCACATGCTTAGAGGAGGAAAAGACTACACCAGAAGAGAGAGAAATTAAGATCTCGAAAAAAGAAAAAGAAAAGACTGTCAGGCGGCCCATTAATACCTCAAAAAACGGCTCTTTTAGTCCTCCACATTCAGATTTTCTCCAATATAATATATCAGTAAGCCTATTAAAAGATGACACGTGTTTGGTAGGCCCCACAAAATTTATTACTCAGAAAACCGATGGCTGCTGGTATTCTGACGGATTTGAGGAAGAAACAGAGTCCTTTTCTCCACCAAGGAAGTTCCTTTTCGGGCCATCTCCTGTATCTTGTAATCAACCAAAATTACCAGCTTCTTCCAAGAATAAAACCTTCTCTGTAAAGAAAGCCATCCCAAGCCAATCCAGAAAATTATCTAAGAACCTCAAGACCTTTATTAAAGGGAGAACTTCTTTTCGAAACATTTGGACTGGCTTGGCTAACTCTGACTTATTAGAAGAAAGTTGTGTGAAGTTACAAATTCCAAATTCTGGAGGAAACAGATCATTACTGCCTTCTTCATTAAATATTAATAAATTTTCTCATTACCAAGCTTTCTGGTTCATTTCTCAATTATGTACAAGGTACCTCTTGTTTCAAAAAAGCAGAGAACCCAGACGATGAAATTATGGAAGTTGAATCAGTTATCAGTGTGAGTAGTGCAGAAATTGAACCAGTCGAGGAAGAAGGAATCCAAACAGAGACAGAGAAACTAGAAGATATTGACTCTCTAGGCCCAGATATTACTAAGCTTTTTTCCTCCCCAGAGAAAGAAAGTTTGTGCAAGATTAAAAAACTCCTTCCCCCCAAGAGTTAATCCCATTCTCAGCAGCCTGTGAAATTAAATTGATCTAAGGCAGGGGTAATCAGGATGAAAATTATATCATGGAACACTAGAGGAATCATGGGTCAATCAAAACAATTGGTTATTAAAAAACTTTTGAAGAAAGTTAATCCAGATATAGCAATAATTCAGGAGACCAAAAGAGAAGAAATTGACAGTTGTATTATAAAGGCACTATGGAGTTCGAAAGGAATCGGCTGGGTGTCCTAGTTGAAGCTAATGGCAGATCAGGAGGATTGCTGATTATGTGGGATGAATCTAAGCGGTCGGTTTTGGAAGTACTGAAACGAAAATATTCTATTTCAATAAAATGCAGCACAATCAATAGAAAAATCTGCTGGATCTCAAACATCTATGGACCCACACATTACCGAGATAGAAACCAAATTTGGCCGGAGTTGTCTCTTCTTTCAGACCTCTGTACAGGAGCTTGGTGTTTGGGAGGGGATTTCAACATTACTCGGAAGGTACAAGAGAGATTTCCAGTAGGAAGATTAACAAGGAGAATGAGAAAATTTAATAAATTCATTAGAGAGTCAAAATTGCTAGAAATTCCGTTGTCCAATGGTAAATTCTCATGGTCAAGAGAAGGAAGGTCAGTTTCACGTTCTCTGCTGGATAGGTTCCTAGTAACTGATGATTGGGATGAATCCTTTGCTGATACCAGAGCCTCTCGAAAGGAAAGACTTGCTTCAGATCATTTCCCCATCTTATTAGAAGCCGGTGCTTTTGAATGGGGCCCCTCTCCATTTCGCTTTTGCAACAGCTGGCTGCTCGATAAGCAGTGCTGCCATATTATAAAAAATTTCTTGACCTCAGGAAATCATGAGGGTGGGCTGGTTTTGTCATTTGTTCAAAACTTCGAAATTTAAAAAGCTCCTTGAAATCTTGGCTTGTGGACAGTGAAAGAGCCAGAAAAAACCAAGAAGAGTCTTTGCTCCAAGCTCTTGAAAATGAAGAAATTAAGGAAGAATCTCAGACCATGTCATCCTTAAACAACATTCTGAAATTGTCTATTAAATCAGACCTCTTAGCAATCTATAGAAGAGAGGAAAGAGACTTAATTCAAAAATGTAAGTTGAACTGGTTAAAATTGGGAGATGAAAATACTAGTTTCTTCCATCGTTTCCTTGCTGCAAAAAAAAGACGTAGCTTGATTTCAGAATTGATTGATAACCAAGGTACTCCTACAGTTTCATTTAATGGAATCGAAAGTCTCATCATTGAATTCTACAAGTCTCTCTATACAAAATCCCCTCAAGCTGGCTCTCTTCCTAATCCCCTTGAATGGTCAGTGGTTTCGGCAGAACAAAATACAAGGCTCACCTCAAGATTTAGTCTACCCAAAATAAAATCTGCACTTCAATTGCTGGGGAAAAATAAGGCTCCTGGACCAGATGGGTATACAGCTGAATTTCTAATCAGCTTTTGGGATCATTTCAAAGATAATTACCTTGCTCTCTTTAATGAGTTTTATGAGAATGGGAGGTTAAATGCATGTGTAAAAGAGAACTTCATTTGTTTAATCAAGAAGAAAGAAGATGCAGTAAGGGTAAAAAACTTTAGACCAATAAGTCTTACAACATCAATTTATAAGCTGGTCGCAAAGGTTCTCGCTGAAAGATTAAAGAAAGTAATGCCAAGTATTATTGCTTCATCACAAAGTGGCTTTTTGGAAGGGCGCCAAATCTTGGACCCTATTTTAATTTCAAACGAAGCTGTGGAGGATTATAGAATCAGAAAAAAAAAAAGGATGGATCATTAAATTAGACCTTGAAAAGGCTTTCGACAGAGTGGATTGGGCATTTTTTAGAAAAAGTAATGCGTAAGAAGAACTTCGCTGAAAAGTGGATCTTATGGATAATGGGTTGTATCAAGAATCCTAAATATTCGGTCTTTATCAATGGAAGGCCAAGAGGAAGAATTTCAGCTTCAAGGGGTCTTAGACAAGGAGATCCTCTTTCTCCCTTCCTTTTTCTTCTGGTTAGTGAAGTCTTGAGCAGTTTCTTCTCGAACCTTCATAAGAAAGAAATGTTTGAAGGCTTTGTAGTTGGAAAAGATAGGGTTCACATTCCTATCCTTCAATTTGCAGATGATACACTCTTGTTTTGTAAAAAGACATTCTTAGTCTTTGAATGGTGTTCCGGTCAAAAGATTAATTGGGAGAAATCAGCTATTTGTGGTTTAAATATTGAGGACAGCAAGGTTATTTCAACAGCAAACATATTAAACTGCAAGGTAGAAAGTCTCCCCTTCATTTATCTCGGTCTTCCTTTGGGAGGTTATCCAAAAAGTGCTCGATTTTGGCAGCCCATTCTTGATAAAATCCATGGAAAGCTAGATAAATGGAGAAGATACAATCTCTCTAGGGGCGGGAGGATTACACTATGCAAATCAGTTTTGTCCAGCCTCCCTACATACTATATGTCTGTTTTCCTCATGCCAGAATCTGCTCTAAGCTCTTTGGAAAGAATCATGAGAAAGTTCTTTTGGGAAGGAAACAAGGGAGGAAGGCTAAACCACCTAGTAAAATGGGATGTTGTAATTAAATCCTACAGAGATGGAGGACTTAGTTTGGGCAAGTTGAAGCACAAGAATATGGCCCTATTGTCTAAGTGCGGATGGCGTTTCTCAAAAGAACAAAACTCCCTTTGGTGTCAAGTGATAAGAAGCATCCATGGAAGTAGCACTTTCAACTGGCATTCATATGGAAAAGAAACTGTGAGTCTAAGAAGCCCTTGGATTAGCATATCAAGGCAATGGTGCAAAATTGATTCTTTGGCTCTTTTCAAATTAGGTGATGGAAGCAGAATATTGTTTTGGAAGCACCCTTGGGTCGACATGATCACTTTGGAGTGTAAATTTCCAAGATTGGGTAGGATTGCACTCAACCCAAATGGGTCTGTTTTAGATCATTGGGACTCGTCAACCAACTCTTAGTCCATCTATTTCAGAAAATTGCTTAATGATGAGGAAATATTAGATTTTCAGGCCTTGTTGAGTCAGATTTCTTCTTCACAACCAGCCTCTTCTCCGGATCAAAGGTTTTGATCCCTTGAAAACTCAGGTTCCTTCTCGGTAAAATCACTGGTTAAGCATTTTTCGACATGTTCTCCTTTGGAAAGTTCTTTGTACAAAAGGCTTTGAAAATCTAACAGTCCAAGAAGGATAAATATATCCATATGGATTATGCTGTGTGGAAATTTAAACTGTGCCTCAGTACTTCAAAGAAAGCTTTCCTCCTATGCGCTCTCACCTCATGCCTGCCCCCTTTCCGAAAAAGGGTGCGAGGGTTGGCAAGGATTGCCATATCTTGGCAAAACTCACCAACCAACTAACCTTTCTAACTTAACTAGCAGTTACAACATGCTCAAAAGGAAAGAGAGACAAGCTATACATGCTTTTACTAATAACTTAGACCACTAGTTACAACTATTGTGATACATGACAGTGACATTTTTACTAAACTAACTTATAACATTGGAACTTTAACAATAAACATAGACATGCTCATCCTGAACTTTTTTTACAAAGTCAAAACTAACTTTCAAAATGACTTAACAATTTCTAGTAACTGGTTGGCTCAGCAGCAGCGCGCTCAACATTAGGGAATGCATAATCCATACCTGAAAAGTGAGAAATGATTTGAAAGGATAAGTCGAAAGACTTAGTGAGTGACGGTTTTTATAAAACATGTTTTCTAAAACAATTAAGCATAAATCCTTGTCTTATAGAAACATTCAAGTTGTTGGAAATCATTTGAAAGACATGATACTCGAACTTCATTCTTGATTATAAATTCACAACCCGTTCTTAGCATGAAGTCTAGGTAATACTAACACCTCATCGTCAAAAGACTGCCTAGGCGTCAAAACACCTCTTCGACAAAAGACGGACAAAGGATATGGGTATCCTTCTCCTCAATGGGCTCAACAAAGTATACATTTTCTGATGAATTCAACATAGGCTCGTCAACTTTCCCATTAGTAGTAGAGTTAACCAAATGTGCACATAGGACCGTAGAGAGTACATAGAACATACGGGCTGCTGGTTGCATGGCATAGAACGTCCGCATGCCCGAACGTCCAAAATTTGCTCAAAATTTCCCAAAACACTAAAACATCCCAAAAGTTGTGTCGTGACACTGCTGGTTGCATGGCATGGGCGCAGGAAGCATGCGCGCATAGAGTATCAGAATGCCCAGTTGCATGCTTGGCTTGCGCCCACACATGCCGCGTGCACCTGGCCGCATGCTGTCATAATCGCAACTTTTCAAATGTAGGATGGTGATTATGCGGCACTTGTTCTAGCTCGGTAAACAAGTCAGCTGTATGAATTCCAAAAGTCGCAAAAAAACTCGCAGTACGATATAGCCTCTTTCACGTTTTGAGAGAAATTGATTTTTATAAGACATAAGAGAGAAGAAGAGAATTGAAAACGTCGTTAAAGAAAGCATTGAAGACTGTCAATTGCAAAGAAAGCTTAGAATGCAAAGAGTACAACAAGGCTTGGTCGGGGATTCAACTACTATGTCTTCCCGATAGTACATTTTAAACATTTTTAGCTTTGATAGACTTGCATATGAAAATTTTGAATCGTCACACCCTAGGTCGGCGACAGCAAAAGGAAACAAAATGGCTAAACTAAGTACAAGACATAAATATAAGGTGGTTTAAGGATGTTCGGGCATGCGGCCATGGGCAAACAATGCCTTGGACAAGCGTGCTCTTGACATCCTCCCCTACTTAAACAATTGACATCACTGTCGACTGGCGAAGCTGGAACTCTTCGATCTTCTACTTCCACACTTCAAGGTCTTCGACACGTTCCCAACTTGTTTCTTCCACAGGGAGGTTCTTCCACTCGATCTTGAATTCGTGGATTCTCCTCGTGGGCCTTCTACCTTTCCTTACTATGTCACTAAGGATCTCTTCGACTTGTCTATCTTGTTTCTGCTTCAGGTCGACAGATGGTCGTATACCGTCGTTGCACTGCTTGTCATCGAGGTCTTGATGGTAGGGTTTTAATTTGCTCACATGAACTATTGGATGAATTTTCATTCATGCAGGCAACACCGCCCTATTTGATGCATTTCCTATCTTCTTGAGGACTTCCACAGGCCCCTCATATTTTCGAATGAGGCGTTGGTCTTTATGCCTTCTGAATCGAATTGGTTCTACTTCCAGCTTGATGAGGACTTCTCCTGCACAAAACTCAAGATGACGACGATTTTTATTAGCCCACTTCTTCATACGCTTCGATTCTAACCAAGATGGTTTCAATGTCACCCACCTTCGGGAGATGTGTAATGAAATTCATGGAAACACTCTCCCACAGTCTCGTCGGAACAGGCAAGGATTTCGAGAAGCCCGAAACCTTTCACTTTCTCGACCTTATCTTATTGATAGATGAGACACATCTTCGTGTCGTTGACAGCTAGATTACCGATTCCTCTTTTGTGCTTAAACTTGAAGTCAAATTCAGTAAAAAATTATTGCCACCTCGATTGCTTAGAGGTCAATTTTATGGGTCATGTTTATCAGATTTATTCTGCTCATCGCGATTGCTTGTGACCTTGAAGTATTGCTCAAGATCAAAGATGAATGGTTCGAGAATCTTTATTCTGCTCATCGGGATTGATCCTCCAACTTGAGCTTGGTTTGCCATCGCTCGCATTGTAAGGTTCACCCCGTGCTTACATCTACGATTTCATTTCTAACGACATCGAGGTCAACTCGAAAATCCTGATATGTCGTTTTTCATTTCCATAATCGTCTTCTGAAAGCTATCTAGCACAACCACACATTCTTCTACATGGGTAACAAAGGTCGTCAAACTGTCTCCACACTCGTAGTTTCCAATTCTTACAACTTTTGTCTCTAGAGTGTCAACTCTTGTCAACAACTCTTGAATGGGTATTCTGTCAAGACGACCAGTTTCCGCATTAATAGCATCAGCTTTCTCATAAATTTCTTCAAGACGGGTTTCCAAGAAGCGGATGGAGTCAGGAACTTCCACTAGGTAGAGCATCTGCTCTTCAAGCTCTACCAATCGGTCTGCATGGGCCAATAAGCCATGTTTACTTAGGTAGAGCATATGTTTCGTTGTGGACATGTTCACGTCTTAACCGTCAATTAGCCAACTTAGGCTCTGATACCACTTGTCACAATCGCAATCTTTCAAACACGGAACAGACGATTGTGTAGCACTTATTCTGCTCGTCAACAAGTCAGCCATGTAAAATACAAAAATCGCAGAGAAACTCATGGTATGATGTAGCCTCTCTTCACGTGCTTGAGAAAATTGTTTTATAGAACGTGAGAGAGAAAATCATTGAAAACATCATTAGAGAAAGCATTGAAAACTGTCAATTGCAAAGAGTACGACAAGACTTGGTCGGGGATTCTACTTCTTGGTCTCTCCTGTAGTACATTTTAGACTTTTTTAGCTTTGACAGGCTTGCATATGAAAATGAGTGACATGTCACACCCTAGGTCTATGACAAGAAAAGGTAAGCAATAGACTAAACTAAGTATAGGACATAAAGACAAGGTGATTTGGGGGTATTTAGGCATGCGGCCATAGGCAAACAACGCCCGAAACAAGCATGCTCGTGACATTCTCCCCCACTTAAACAGTTGGTGTTCCTGTCCACTGGCAAAACTTTAACTCTTCGATCTTCTACATATAGGCTTCAAGATCTTTAATACGTTCTCAGTTGGTTTCTTCCACATGAAGGTTCTTCCACTTTACTAGGTATTCATGGCCATGTGCACGGCTTGAGCGCAACCATGTTGCTCGGCTATGTCTTGACCGTGTCTTGCACCCTCAATCTGATCGAAATAACCTTCCCTTACCTGAACAATGTACTTTTAACCAACCCTTTCACGGCGTGATGCTCGACTACCTTAAGCTTACCCAGAAACTGTGAGAATTCCTGAAACTTCATTCAACTTTCAATGCTTATAACTTTTAATCCATCCATCAAAATGGAAAAGTTCTTTCTACAAACTTTCTTAAAATTGTCTTAACTTGCTTACCTCAAAATTTCAGCTTTAAATTTCAAGAAAATCTTCCTATAGCCTTCTGGAATTCAAGACTGCTAAAAAAACCCTTTAGAACTGACCTTATAAGCTTTTACAGTAAACCCACCCTACTAGGTGAAAGAAGGCCAAGCCTAAATAAATCCAAAATACTTTAAGGCTATGCAGAGGAGCCGACGACCAGTATAGTAGAGTCTCTTAGGACACATGAAAAACAAAGGATTTTAGGGCAAAATTTAAATCTAGCTTAGGACACCAAAGGATTTTAGGACACACGTGAAAAAAAAGAACATAACCGATCTTAGGACATAAAGAATTCTAGAGAACAAAGATTTTAGGGCAAAATTTAAAGGTAGAGCATTGGCACTGTAGGACAGGGATGGCACCGGGGCAGACAGCAAGGACGACAGTGGCGTGGTTCTCTTCAGATTTCACTTTTCCCTTCTTCGCAGATCTGTGAAATATAAATCGAGGGATTTTAAACGCAAACTCTCGATGAAACTCAATATGCATTGGGAGTTCCCCCTAACTATTGACACTTTATTAGCAGCTTCGGTAGTTACTCTACAACTCTCGCGCCTTTCTATTGTTGTCGAGAGTTAGCCTCTATCTCCAGATGCCTCACAACACAACATCGGGAGATGGTAAATAACATATGACGTAGATGTTAGGCGTCGAGAGATACTATATCTCACGATGCTCATATCGTTGTGTCGGGAGATGTCCTATCTCCCAATAGTGTTAAATTGCGTTGGTTGATCCAAAATTTCTTGTAGTGGTTGTAATTCGATGCGTAGAATTTCCTGACAACCTCCACCGAATCTTGGAAGTCCCCTTGAAGAACTTCCTCCATCCAAACTTCTCAATTGGGGCGTCCATAAACTCTCGGAGGGCCACGTTGAAAAGAAAGGTCCTTCTCCAGCTTTACTTTGTTGGCAATGCTCAACTTTGGGGCCTTGCCTCCCTCGCCACCTTGTTGGCTTCCCTCAGTCTGGAACTGCCAAAATCTTGCTTTTCTTCCTCTTTTCAGGTTTGATGGCGTCTTTCTTCCTCACTTGAGGCCCTTTTTTCATCTTATGGGCTCATCGCCTTTAGAAGATGCTCTATGAAACTCAAACGCTTTGCACCTCCCTTTAGAGCTTCAACTCTTATTTGCATGGCGATTTGTACAATTTTCGATTGATACATGCTGTTAGATTTACTGAATGTTTTGCTTTCGAGAACATAATATGTCTATATCTTATTGTTTGGATTGGCTTTAACAGAACTTGAGTTTTGTTATGCTTTGAGTTCACTGAGTTTTTCTTCAAGTTATTAGAAATGAATTTGTGGTAAAACTAGTTTGGATCATATTTGTGGCAAATGATGATGGTGATTGCTTTATTTTAGGAACCTTATTTGATCGTGAAGCAGGAATCTGCTGAGAAGACGTGGAAAGAATTTTCAGTAATTTGTGCTTTGCTGTTGAATGACATTCTTATTTCTTCACTGATTCCAGTCCATCAATTGTTTGTATCTGATGTTTATGCTTGGAATGGAACTGTTATTTTGCATTGAATTTGAGAGCCCGCGCCTGTGTTAACTACTGATGTATGCATTAAGTCGTTGGGAATGTAAGGGCATAAAGTGCAGAACATTGTTAACTATTGGATCAATGTTTCGGTTGTTGAAGTATAGTGGCTATCAAGCTAGAATAGGAGAAGTAGCTAAGATATGTCCTGGAAAAGTCGAGCTCACATAATTTTTGTGATTCATCATATTATGATTTGTGCATTTTTGTTTCTTGAAAATGCCAGGAAATGCAATTCGCAGTTAATTTAACTGGGAACTAATGAACAATCTATGTTGTTTCAGTAGTGACTAGAATCCCGCGGTGAACTTTTAAGTTTTAAAATTAATAGATTAGGTGCTTGACGATTCCATTTAGCTACTTCTATAGCTATAGCAAATGAAGAAAAGAACGAAGAACTTCCTCACTAGGGACCTGTGTCTATGCACTTGATATTGAAATTGGAAGACAAATACTGAATGCATTTTGGATTTGGCTATAGAGATCACCCTATAACCTTTTGCTTTCCTATTGCAGTTAGAATTTTAATAGGACATTCTTTAGTTTTCACAATTAATTTTTAACCATTGCTTTTGTGACGACCCGGACTTTTCGGACTGACCGTCTAAGTCGTCAATTTGACACAAAACCGTTTGTTTACGAAAGACATAGAACTTTAAATGAAACCATACGAATTCAAAGAAAATTTAATCGGGCTCTATTTCAAAACATGAAATTTTAAAGTACTGTTTACAAACTTTAACTACTTGTAAATTCAGTTCAACAAAACATTTATAAAACCGTCAGCGGAAGCAGTTTAAAGGACAGTCTTCTATGGCTATTCACGAGTCCTTGTCCCTCGTCGGTCTGCCCCTCGTGTTACCTTTGCCTGAAAAGTTAAACATAAAAAGGGTGAGTATTAATATACTCTGTAAGGGACCCACTACTGGTCCCGTTCGGAGAAAAATAAATTATTAGTATCCTATGGTGTACCCTGCACAGTCACAGTCTAGTGCTCCCGAAGGATGCACATATCAGTCTAGTGCTCCCGA
>JACWES010000180.1:0-18187 GCA_025688845.1 Cucumis hystrix
AGGCTTTTTTCTCTCTGCAAAAGAATTTCTCTCAAATATCTCTAAATATTTTCATATCTCAATTGGTTCCCACAAACCAATCTCATCCCAGAGGATAGGAAGGTCTCTGACGGGTGGTGTCCCCAATTCGGTGATTTGTAGATTCAGAGACGTCGTCGGAAGTAAGTTCTCGTATCTTATCTTTAAAAACATGCTTAGAATTTATTTAGAATTTTGATTCTAAAATTTTGCCAATGTATTGGTATTTTAATATTCCCAAATTATTTTGAGTAATGGTTTTTTAAATTCTTCCGCTGCCATAGGGCTTTTATCCCTTCAATTGGTATCAGAGCCATCTCAAATTTTAATTAGGAATTTTAAAATTTGCATTGGTTTAGGTGGGATTTATTTTTGCATTATGAATGTGGTTTGCAAAATAGATGTTTTCGAATATGACACCTTAGATTACAGTTTTTCATTCATTTGATTAATGTAAGGGCCCGTTGTTTTGGGTATTTTAATTCTGTAATTGAGTATGTAAGTCCGCATCGTTCGATGGGATTCGATGACGAGTTGCAGGGAGTAACAAAAATGAAAACAGACGTATCCTGTTTGGCTCGATGTTTTAACAAGTTTACAGTATTGGTCAGTGGTCGAAGGACCACCGTGGAATGTTGATGTCGCGGGTTCGAATCCAGATCCACGCATTACTCTCCGATTTTTCCGCATATTCTTATTTTAATTTGTTTTAATTAATTAAATTAATATAATATGATTATATGAATTTTATTAATTTTTAGGTTTGCCAAATTCGGTCTATTTTACTATTTAATTTATTATTATGTTTGATTAAATTAATTATGTGCATAATGTATGTCATATAATTTAAAATCCCACCTTAGGATTATAATTATCATGCATCATTCTTAAATATAAAAGTTATATTTTAGTTGCATGATTTTCTAAGCATGTTCATGCATTTTAAATTTCATGAGTTATTTAAAGTATTTTGATATTTTAAATATATAAATTGGAAAAAGATGACGCATGACATTACTTAGATAAATATAATTTGTTATATTTAAATTAATGTCTTATGGATGCTTGGTTGATTTTTTTAAGATGAAAATCAAATTTGCATTGAGCATATTACATCCATAAATTAATATAATTGTTATATTAATATAATATTTTGGATGTTGGATATTTTTTTTTTAATTAAAATTTGTTTTAATTAGTTAAACCATAGTATGCATTTTATAGGACTAATTAAGTAATTTTATAATAGTTATAAAATTTGATAATTAGAAACCGTCAACCTATAATAAAGAGTTGCATGCAAACATAGGATCTTAGGATTAGTTTGATTTAATTTTAAATTGTTTAAAATTAAATAGACCTAAGATCACATTAATTCTAATAGGATTAGAATTATTTTTTTAATTTAATGAAACTAAATAGGACAAATAGGATAAGGTTATAAGGGAACTCCACCGGTAAAGTTCTGTCTAAGGCTGGAGGTACTTAAGTTGACGGTTTACGGAACACCTTCTACCTGGGAACTAACCCGGAACTGGCGTTGAATTAATCTTATTGCTATTAGCATAAAATGCCACTAGGTAAATTAAATGGTTTAATACACCTAGAAACCCTAAGAATGAATAGGATTTAAGGTTATAAGGGAACTCCACTGGTAAAGTTCTGTCTAAGGCTGTGGGTACTTAAGTTGACGGTTTACGGAACACCTCCTACCTGGGAACTGACCCGGAACCGGCGTTGAATTAACCTTGTTCCTATTAAGAAAATGAGATGTCACTAGGTAAATTAAATAGTTTAGTGCACTTAGAAACTTTATAGTTAAGTTTTATTATAAGAGTTATAATAATAATAAACTTAGATAGATTCATTAGCCGGAATTTAGCTAAGTACAACAAACCCTAAATTAATAGAACATTTTAGTGTGAGAAAAATGGTATATATGATATACCAATTTTTAGCTCTCACGTGTCTAAGAGTTCACACGTGAGATTCATACTCGGCTTTGTGTTGCACTGGGAGCTGCCTCCCTTCGGAAAGTGTTTGTATGGGTCAATAAAAAGGTGAATAGGGGAAATGTTCATAGTAAGTGGGAGAAGGACGCGTGTCAACGTATCCTACGGTCTCCTCCATTAGGTTGCACCGTGAGATTTCTCTGATCCACCTGCGTGTCGTTTTAGCGCGACCATCCCTTCGGAGGGCCTGATTGTAGGAGTCAGAACAACGCAAACTCCAGAAATGGATAGGGTTTCTTAGGTTAATCTTCAACAATTGTCTTTTCCTTCGGTAGTCTGTTGAAGCGTGCCTCTGGGATCTGAAAATGGTAAGGTCACACTTACGGGATGAATTAAGTTAGTTAATGAATCATTGACCGAACAACGATAGCTAAGAACTATAGGAATATGAGTTATTCTGGTATTAGTTATTAGCTGAGATTGTCTCAATTCAGGAGAGGAGTAGTTGATCACCCTTCGGTGGCTGTTGCTCTAAACTTCTGAAGTATCGTTGCAAAAACTAAATCATTTGTTTGATTAGGGTTCTTTAATTGTTTGTTTTTGCTAAATTGATTGGATTATTTTAATGGGTTAAGACAAAGATAACTAATAAGGCCAATTGATTGTTTCAACATGTCTTCTTCAATTATTCAACTACTTAAAAATGAAAAATTAACCGGTAAAAAATTATGCGACGTGGAAGTCAAACCTGAATAAGATTCTGGTTAATAATGATCTATGCTTCGTCTTAATGGAGGAATGTCCTCCTTCCCCTACTCAAAATTCATCTCAGAATGTCAGAGACGCATATAATCGTTGGACAAAGGCCAATAACATGGCCGACGTCCATCTCTTGTCCAGTATGTTTGACATACTAAGCAAGAAACACGAGACCATGATCATTGCACGTTAGATCATGGACTCCCTCAAGAGATGTTTAAGAAGAATAAAAAAAAAAAGTAAATATGATTAACTTGTCTTAGAAACATGAATACTAGCCATGTTTGCTCTTCTTTAAAGGAAACTAGTTCCTTTAAGCAACTCAAGGAGGGTGAGATGACTCTCAAGGTTGGAATGGGAGATGTCATTTCAGCTTGTGCAGTGGGAGATTTTAAGTTGTCTTTCAGAAATAGATTCTTGTTTTTGGAAAACTTGAACATAGTTCCTAAGATTAAGAGGAGCTTAATTTCTATTTCTTTGCTTATTGAACAATTGTACTCGATTGTTGTTTTTTTTCTTTAAACGAAGCGTTCATTGTAAAGAATAGTGTACATATTTGTTCGGCTAAGCTTAAAAACAACTTGTATGTATTAAGAAGTAATGAAGCAAAAGCATTTTTAAATCATGAGATATTTAAAACTGTTAATACTCAAATTAAAAGGCAAAGAATTTCTCCAAATAACATACCTTTCTTTGGCATTTAAGATTAGGTGACATTAATCTCGATAAGATCGAGAGATTGGTAAAGAATGAACTTCTAAATGAGTTAGAAGATGATTCGTCACCTCCATGTGAATCTTAATATAAAAAAAAAAATAGAAATAAAAAAAAGGACTAAAAGACCTTTTATTGGAAAAGTTTTTAGAGCCAAAGAGCCCCTAGAACCTATACATTTAGACCTTTGTGGTTCGATAAATGTAAAATCTAGAGGAGGTTTTGAATACTTCATCCTTTTTTATAGATGATTATTCAAGGTATGGTTATTTATACTTAATGGGACATAAGTCTGAAGCTCTTGAAAAGTTCAAGGAGTATAAGGCTGAAGTTGAAAACCTATTAAGTAAAAAGATTAAAATACTTCGATATGATCGAGGTAGAGAGTTCATGGATTTGAGATTCTAGGACTATATGATAGAACATGAAATTTAATCCCAACTCTCAGCACATGACACACCTCAACAAAATGGTGTATCAAAAGGAGAAATAGAACCTTGTTAGACATGGTTCAATAATGAGCTATGCTCAATTGCCTAACTCGTTTTGGGGTATGCAGTAGAGACTGTAATCCATATCTGATTACCCTAAAGAAACGAGAGGTGGTCTATTCTTCGATTTAAAAGAAAACAGAGTGTTTGTATCGACAAATGCTACTTTCTTTAAAGAAGACCACATGAGAGATCATAAACCACGAAGAAATTAGTATTAAGTGAAGCTACTGATGAATCAACAAGGGTTGTTGATGAAGCTGGTCCCTCATCAAGAGTTGATGAAACCAACACATCAGGTCAGTCTCATCCTTTTCAATCGTTGAGAATGCCTCGATGCAGTGGGAGGGTTGTATCACAACCTTACGGTTACTTGGGTTTAACTGAAACTCAGGTTGTTATACCAAATGATGGCTTTGAGGATTCATTGTCCTATAAACAGGGAATGAATGATGTAGACAAGGACCATTGGGTCAAAGCCATGAACCTTGAAATGGAGGCTATGTACTTCAATTCAGTGTGGGAGCTTGTAGATCTACCTGAAGGGGTAAAACCTATAGGGTGCAAATAGATCTATAAGAGAAAGAGAGATTCAGTTGGAAAGGTACAAACCTTCAAAGCTACACTTGTAGCAAAAGGGTATACCAAAAGGGAAGAGGTTGTCTGTGAGGAAATTTTTTCCCTGTTGCTATGTTAAAGTCTGTAAAGATTCTCTTGTTTATAGCCATTTTTTATGATGATGAAACATGGCAAATGGATGTTAAGATTGCTTTTCTGAATGACAATCTTGAAGAAAGTATCTTTATGTCTCAACCCGAGGGGTTCATAATCCAAGGTCAGGAGCAAAAAGTTTGCACGCTGAATCGATCCATTTATGGGTTGAAACAAGCATCTAGATCTTGGAACATTAGATTTGATACGTCGATTAAATCTTACGGTTTTGACCAAAACGTTGATGAACCTTGTGCCTACAAGAAAATCAACAAAGGTAAAGTAGCTTTCTTAGTACTTTATGTGGACGATATCCTTCTCGTTAGGAATGATATAGGATACCTAATTGGCGGTAAAAATTGGCTAGCAGCCTAATTCCAAATGAAAGATTTGGGAGAGACATAGTATGTTCTAGGGATCCAAATCATAAGGGATCATAAGAACAAAATGCTAGCATTGTCTCACGCAACCTATATCGACAAAATGTTGGCTCGATATTCAATGCAGAACTCTAAGAAGGGTTTATGACTTTTCAGGCATGGGGTTCACTTGTCTAAGGAACAGTGTCCTAAGGAACCTCAAGAAGTTGAGGATATGAGACGTATTCCCTATGCCTCTGCTATGGGTAGCTTAATGTATTACACTAGGCTAGACATTTTTTATGCAGTGGGAATAGTCAGTAGATATCAGTCCAACCTAGGGTTAGACCACTGGACGACGGTTAAAATTATTCTCAAGTATCTTAGGAGAACGAGAAGCAGTTTGACTCAGGAAGTTCCTGCATGATTCGGAAGTTTTTCCAAACATGAACATGCCCATTACTTTATATTTAGATAATAGTGGGGTATATTATTGATCCATTTACAAAGACTCTCAAGGCTAAAGTGTTTGAGAGCCTTCTAGAAAGTCTAGGTCTACGAGATATGTACATTAGGTAATCTAGGGCAAGTGAGAGATGTGTAATGGGTATGAGGATGCCCTAGTTTATTGTATTTGTATATATACGTTTTATGTAGTATACTTGTACATTTGACCATTTTCAATGTCAGATGATTACTTTATTATGTATATCCCAAAGGGACTAGAGTTTTAGTCCAAGTGGGAGTTTGTTGGGATTTATGTCCTAAAACTCGTAGATTGTAAATATAATCCATTGAACGTTATTAATAAAGTGTTATTATTGTAATAATTGTTATTGATTAAATTATTAGTTTTGTCTTAATAACCCAAATCCAATAAACTAACATCCTAAGCTGTTTAGTGAGTCTTGAACAGTATGTAGAGACATACAGGGATCAATGTTCAAGATCAGCTTAAAGGGTCTATAGTATAGGGATAAGGCTGGGTACCTTATCCTGGTAACACTATTGATACGGCTCACTTTGTATTTGATACAAACGCAATGATCCAACGCGTTCGTGTAGTTGACATGCGAGTGAGGGTGTCCTATGCAATGAGTTTGCATAAGACCGGACCGCGAAATAGTAGTCACTAGATGTAACTCCGTTAACTAGTTAGGTTTCTATTTCACAAGGATGACCTAGGTAACTTAGTCTTAATCCTGAGTGTGTTATGAACTCCTGTTCACGAGGGATTGTCCTTTGATTTGTATGGGTGAGAGTGGCTAGATCGCCGATTCAATAAGCTTATCCTTTTGGGGACAAGATCGAGTGGGGAGCTGGGACCATAATTACACAAGATGGAATTCATTCATTCCCTACTTTAGGGTAAGTAGATGAGTGTTCCCTTAAATGGTGTCTCCAGGTCTTGAACAAATGGCCCTACCCTCTCTATGGCACGAGAGGGGTTTCTGTTTATTGGTAGGACCATAAACAGGTTGTTCATTGGAGGAGCACTGGTATTTAAGGATTAGAGGTAACCCAGGGGTAAAACGGTAAATTGACCCAAAAATATATCTACTGTTATTGGTTTATATCTGTGGACAAAAAAATATATCTACAGTGAGAAGAGTTCAGCTGTGAGTCTTTAGTGGAGTGTACAAACAGTTAACGAATATTGATTAATGTGGTTAATGAGTTTAGCCAATTAATCTCAGATCGTTGTAGCTTATGATCTGTAAGTCCATTAGGTCCCCTTCCTAGCTCGTAAAGGGCAATGAGATTTATTTATATTGGTTGTAATTTGAAATGTTCAAATTTACTTTGGGAATTAGTTTAATGTATAGTGATACATTATAACATAAAGTTTGTGAAACTTTATTATATAAATTTAATTTTGGATATGATTCAAAATTATTTTATGATAGATAAAATATTTGAATGAGTTCAAATATTAATTTAATTTGAATTGGATTCATATTAAAATTATTAATTATGATAGAAGCTTATATTTGAATATGATTCAATTTAATTTAAGTTAAATATAAGATATTTAACTTAGCTATTAATTAATTGGAGAATTAATTAATAATTTAGTTTTATTTAATTAAATTTGATTTAATTAAATGTATAAAATAATATTCNATTCATAATAACATATTTTTCTTATACTTCTCCCCCTTTGGAATCATCAAAAACAATAACAAGGAAGTAAGCACTCCAAAAAGAATATGAACACATACAAAATGTCTAATTCTCCCCCTATCAATATGCATTCGGTAACAATATCAAGTAAGATGTAAAATCAAGATGCATCACAACGAATAATTCCAAGCTCAAGCCTATTTTTACAAAAACCTTCTTCATTCAAAGGTTTGGTAAATATATCCGCTAATTGATTATTAGAGCTCACAAACTCAAGAGTAATATGACCATTTTGTACATGCTCTCTAATAAAGTGATGCCTAATATCTATATGCTTAGTTCTAGAATGATGAATAGGATTCTTAGTCAAATTTAGTGCACAACAACTAGCAACTGCAATATATTCCGCTTCGGTAGTGGATAAAGCAACCGAATTTGCTTTTTACTAAACCAAGATACTAAGGAACTACCAAGAAATTGGCAAGTCTCACTAGTACTTTTACGGTCAAGTAAACTACCAACAAAATCCGCATCGGAATATCCTACCAAATTAAACTCAAAATTTCTAGGATACCATAATCCAACATCAATAGTTCCAAGCAAATATTTAAGTATCCTTTTAACGGCATGCAAATATGATTCTTTAGGACAAGATTGAAATCTAGCACAAAGACATACACTAAACATGATATCGGGTCTACTAGCGGTCAAATAAAGTAAAGATTCGATCATACTTCGATAAGTCTTTATATCCACACACTTACCTTTTTCATCTTTGTCAAGCTTAGTGGTAGTGCTCATAGGAGTTTTTGCAACTTTACCTTCATTTAATTTGAATTTCTTGAGCAAATCCCTTGTGTATTTTTCTTGACTTATGAAGATGCCATCCTTGAGTTGTTTGATTTGAAGACCAAGGAAGAAACTAAGTTCTCCCATCATACTCATCTCAAACTCATTATGCATACACTTGGAAAATTCTTCACACAAAGATGAATTAGTAGAACCAAATATAATATCATCCACATAAATTTGCACTATAAGCATGTCATTATTTTTAACTCTAATAAAGAGAGTATTATCAATTTTTCCCATCTTAAAGTCATTCTCAAGTAAAAATTTGCTAAGTCTATCATACCAAGCTCTTGGAGCTTGTTTTAAGCAATAAAGAGCCTTTTTCAACTTATAAACATGATTAGGTAAATCAAAACTTTCAAAGCCCGGAGGTTGTTCTACGTAAACTTCCTCCATAATATAACCGTTTAAAAAATCACTTTTTACATCCATTTGATACAATATGAAATTTTTATAAGAAGCAAAAGCAAGCAACATTCTAATAGCTTCTAATCTAGCAACCGGTGCAAAAGTCTCTTCATAATCTATACCTTCTTCTTGACAATAACCTTGAGCTACAAGTCTAGCTTTATTTCTAATGATATTTCCATTTTCATCCATCTTATTTCTAAAAACCCATTTAGTTCCAATTATAGATGCATTAGAAGGCCTAGGGACTAATTCCCAAACTTTGTTCCTTTCAAATTGATTTAACTCTTCTTGCATAGTTAAAATCCAAAACTCATCACATTCGGCATCTTTAAAACTTCTAGGTTCAATTTGAGAAACAAAAGCAAGATTACTAAATAAATTAAGAGAAGAACGAGTTTTGACACCATGTTCGGGATTGCAAGGAATTAAATCTTTGGGATGGGATGGAGCATATCTCCACTCTTTAGGCAAGGATGAAGAACCCTCTTCTTTCTTTTCTATGATGTTCACATCTTGCATACTTGGAACAATTTCTTTGCCTTTGTCATTAACAAGTAAATCTCCAAAATCTTTTTCTAAATCATCACTACAAATAGACTCATTAGAAACATTATTCCAAGATTCATCAAATACAACATGAATAGATTCCTCAATAACTAAAGTTTTCTTATTGAAAACTCTATAAGCTTTACTAGTAGAGGAATATCCTAGAAAAATACCAACATCCATCTTAGAATCAAATTTTCCAAGTTTTTCTTTGTTATTCAAAATAAAACATTTACAACCAAAAACTTTGAAATACCCAATATTTGAAATTTTGCCACGCCAAAGTTCATAAGGAGTTTTATTTAAAGAGGGTCTAACTAAAACTCTATTTGAAACATAGCAAGCGGTGTTAACGGCTTCCGCCCAAAAATATTTAGGTAAACCATACTCATTCAACATTGATCTAGCAAATTCTTGCAAAGTACGATTTTTCCTTTCAACCACACCATTTTGTTGAGGAGCTCTTGGAGAGGAAAAATTATGGGAAAAACCATTTTCTTCACAAAAAGCTTTAAAAGCATCATTATCAAATTCTCCTCCGTGATCACTCCTAATTTTAGAAATAAAAAATCCTTTTTCATTTTGTACTCTTTTTGCAAAACTAATAAAACTTTTCAAAGCATCATCCTTATGTTTTATCATCAAAACCCAAGTAAATCTAGAAAAATCATCAACTATCACAAATGCATAATAATTTCCTCCATAGCTAGCAATTCTAGAAGGGCCAAATAAGTCCATGTGTAATAGTTGTAAGGGTCTAGTAGTAGAGATCACATTTTTAGATTTGAAAGAGGACTTAGTGTAACGACCTTAAAAAAAAAAAAAAAAAAAAAAAAAAAAAAAAAAAAAAAAAGATAATAATAAAATAATATTATTTTAAATATTATTATTATTATTATTAAATATCATTATTAAATAAATATTTTTTTTTCTTTTTCTTTCTTTTCTTTTTCTTCTTTTCTTTTTCTTTTCTTTTCCCTTTCTTCTTCCCCCGTACGCTGCCCCCCCCACCTTTTTCTCTTCTCCTTCTTCCTCTTCTCCCAGCCGGCCGCCACCCCCTGTCCTCCTTCCCGTCCGTCCGGTGAAGCCCGGGTAGCCGCAGCAGCCGCGCCGCGAAACCCAGCCGCATACAGCCGTCCGTCGCAGCCGCGAAGTCCGGCCGTCGCTCATATCTGTTTTACTCGCGCCGCCGCAACGTTTCGTCAACCGCTCGCGCCGCAGCCTTCATCCGCCGCCGTGAAGCAACCGTCGTCAGGTGCCTGCCGTGAACCCGAGCCGAACCCCCTCCCCCTGCTCAGATCTACCTCCCGGCGTCTCCACTCGCCGCCGCGGTGGAATCGGGCAGCGTCTGCCGCCGCCGTGAGACCACCCCAAGCCGTCGCTTCGTCCGACCAACGTTCTCCTTCAGATCTACGGGTTTGCCGTCAACGCGCAGTCGTCGCGCCACCCCCTGCCGTGGATTCTTTTTGTGGTGATAGATTGGGGTAAGATTAAAGTGTGGGTTTCGTTGTTTTAGTGCCTATCGTTAAATGTTAACCGTTGAGCTTAATATGCTAAAACTTTTGAAGGAACATATGGAATCAAAGAATGAATCCTTGATGTTTCCAGGGAATTGAAGTGGAGTTCGATTTTCCATCGGCTTGGGTAAGTTGCCAAATTCACACTTGGAGTGAAGTGGGTGTACGAAATGATGTAGAAAGCTATTGATCTTATGTTTGCTTATGTTTTAGGATTGATTTATTGGACTTAGTTCGATCGGAGAAATCGCATAAGAGTGACGTAAGGGACTTTCTACTGGACTCAATAAATGTTATTTGAATGTGTTGGCTGTATGTTTCGTGCTGTTATACTGTGGAGAAATAACGATTATGAGGTGTATGTTTGAATGTGGATTTGTGGTTGATAGTATGTTATGACTGGTTGAATATATATATATATGTGCAAATGTAAGGGTGTGGAAATGTTTGGATATCGTAGATGTGATTATATAATGTGTGACTTGAATGAGTAGATTGTTGTGTAAATTGAATGCCTGGTAGACGACTATGAGGATGTATTGTGAACGAAAGAGAAATCATGGTCGTGCTATTTTAGATTGAAGTGGATGTCATGGTTGGTTTTGCTGTCGACTGAGGTATTAACGTGTTTGTGACAGTCCTCGGGTTAAATTGGAATAAAAATGGTTGTTTGAGGTTAAGGGGAAAGTTCACGTGATGAGGACGTTTGATTGAGTTGTAAATTGACTGTTAAGAAGTATAGAATGNCCTTACTGAGTATATTAATACTCACCCTTTTTATGTTTAACTTTTCAGGCAAAGGTAACACGAGGTGCAGACCGACGAGGGACAAGAAGGACTCGTGAATGGCCATAGAAGATTGTCCTTTAAACTGCTTCCGCTGACGGTTTTATAAATGTTTTGTTGAACTGAATTTACAAGTAGTTAAAGTTTTGTAAACAGTACTTTAAAATTTCATATTTTAAAATAGGGCCCGATTAAATTTTCTTTGAATTCGTATGGTTTCATTTAAAGTTCTATTTCTTTCGTAAACAAACGGTTTTGTGTCAAATTGACGACTTAGACGGTCAGTCCGAAAAGTCTGGGTCGTCACACTTAGTTTGCTTACCCATTTGACAAGCATCACAAACTTTGTCTTTTTCAAATTTAAAACTAGGAAGACCTCTAACCAAACAATTTTTAGAAATATTTGAAATTAAGTGCATACTAGCATGTCCTAGTCTTCTATGTCATAACCAAGAATCATCTTGCAAAACCGAAAGACATTTATCAACAATAGGATAATCATTCAAATCAAGAGTGTACGCATTTTCATCCCTATTTCCAACAAACAAAACTTTTCTATCACTAGCATTTTCAATTATGCAATTTTTTTTATCAAATATTACTCTAAATCCTTTATCACACAATTGACTAATACTAAGTAAATCATGCTTTAAACCATCAACCAAATGAACATTTTCAATCAAAGTAGATGAATCATTTCCTATTTTACCCTTACCAATTATTTTACCTTTCTTGTTGTCACCAGAGGTTACCATGCCTCCATTCTTTTTGGAGAAAGAGATAGGCTTGGATCGGTCTCCCGTCATGTGTCTTGAGCAACCACTATCCAAGTATCATTTGTTTTTCTTGGAGGCTTTCAAACAAATCTAAAAACAACTAAGTTCAAGTTTGATCCTTTGGTACCCATACTTGTTTGGGTCCTAGAATGTTAGCATTTACATATTTAGGGATCCATTTCATTTTTTCATAGACATTACAAGCATTAGATCTAGATAGGTAACAAGAATAAGCTTTATGTCCATACTTGCCACAAGAAAAACAAACAACATTATGCAAAGATTTATTTTTCACAACAAATTTATGTACTCTACTTTTCTTGGAGAAATTCTTCCTTGGAGCATTGTAAAACTTTGCTCTTTGTGAAAAATTCCTTCTTGAAGAAATATTTTGAGCATACTTCAATTTAAAGCATTTAGGTCTAATGTGACCTTCAACACCACAATTATGACATATGGGTACAAAACTAGATTTAACATGATTAGACACATCATTAGGCATGTTAAGCTTAGGCACAATAGGAGATGCTTTAACAAATGTAGTTTTAGAACTTGAAGGAGTAGATGATTCATCAATATAGCCTAAACCTCTCTTATCACCATAAGATTTTCCTACTTCAATAATTTTGTCTAATCTTTGAGCACCTATTGTCAACTTTTTAATAGTTTCTTTAGCTTTATCAAGTTCTTGTAAAACATTTAGTTCATTTTCTTTAAGCACTTTAATCAAGTTATCTCTTTCACAACTATCATGCTCAAGAAATCTAACTTTATCAAGAAAAGCATCTTTCTCAATACAAACATGCTTATCACTAGAGACATTCAATTCTTCAATTTGCTCAACATTTTCATTCTCTTTAAAGCAAGCAATTGTATCAAGTAAAGACTTATTTTCACTAATTAAAACATTGTATTTCTTCTTAAGCACAACATACTTAGAACTGGGTTTTTCTAGGTCATTTTGCATGCTTTCAAATTTTTCAAATAATTCATCAATAGAGTTACCTTATCATCATGTTCATCTTCTTTGTCACTATGAGCCATGAGACCAAGATTTTCCATTTCTTCAACTTCACTTTCAATTTCTCTACTATCATCCCAAGTAGCCTTCATTGCTGTAACACCCCAAGTCTTAAGGTATAATTTATTAATCAGGTCAAATTTACCTTGCTTATTGGTGGGAAAGAAAATAAGTAATGAAGAAGAAAAAAAAAAAGGTTTAAAATATATATATATATAATAACAAATTGTTAATTGGAGCTCGTTTCGTGAATTTGAGTTGTTGGCAAATGTGGGATTCAATCAAGGGGTTAGAATAACGCTAAGGTAAGGGACTTCCTACTGGATTCACCTATAGCTTTGAGATGTGTTGGGCTGCATAATTATATTGGAATTGAGTAGAAATAATGGATACGCTACATGTGTTTGACTGTGGACTGAATGTTTAGTTGAGATTTTATTTCGACGAAAACATACATATTTTTGTATGGATTTATGTGGTTCTGGTGTCCAATTGTATGTGGTGACTGACTGGCTATGTAAACATGCACATGTGGTTGTTGAATGACTGAAAACAGTAAATGTATTTTTATAGGGGATGGGTTAAGACTGACGGATGGTTGTTTAGGCGGAGTGTAGGATACACTGTCGTGGTTGCGTTCTTATGACGGAGGGGACTAGCTAGTCATACCCCTTGTATTTGGAGGAGAATATTATAAGCTTTTAGTTCGTTAACCGATAGACTGATATGTTTTGACTGACCTTAGGTTAAAAATTGGAAAATGAATGGTTGTTGGAGGTTAGGTGGAAAGTACGTGATGAGGACGTTTGACTGGGTTGTAAATGACTGTTAAGATGTATAGAAGGGATTAAAGGGGTAAATTATTGGTTTCCTAATGGGTAGTTACCTTGCGGGTGCCCTACGGGATTATCACCCTTTGTGCATCCTTCGGGAGCACTAGACTGATATGTGCATCCTTCGGGAGCACTAGACTGATATGTGCATCCTTCGGGGCACTAGACTATATGTGCATCCTCCGGGAGCACTAGACTGATATGTGCATCCTCCGGGAGCACTAGACTGATATGTGCATCCTTCGGGAGCACTAGACTGATATGTGCATCCTTCGGGAGCACTAGACTGATATGTGCATCCTACGGGATCACAAGACTGTGACTGTGCAGGGTACCCCATAGGAAGCTAATAATTTATTTTCCCCTAACGGGACCAGTAGTGGGTCTCTTACTGAGTATATTCATGCTCACCCTTTCTTTATGTTTAATTTTTCAGGCAAAGGTAACATGAGGGGCAGACCGACGAGGGACAAGAAGGACTCGTGAATTTGCCATAGGGGTCTGTCTTTAAACTGCTTCCGCTGACGGTTTGAAAAATATTTTGATTTAACTAAGTCTACAAATAGTTAAATTTTTTGTAAACAGCATTTGTAAATTTGGTATTTTTGAAATAGGGCCCGATTAAATTTTCCTTCGTTTTCTTACGGTTTCAACTTAATCTTCCTATGTCTTTTGTCAACAAACGGTTTTGTGTCAAATTGACGACTTAGACGGTCAGTCCGAAAAGTTTGGGTCGTCACAATTGCCTTCTTCTTGGATTTCTTAGATGATTTGAGGAGAGGACAATCCGTTCTTATATGACCCGATCTTTTGCATTCATAACAAATCACCTCATCCTTTTTGCTTTTCTCACCTTTTGATTCTTTTTGGGTTGATAGGTGTTTCTTGTAACGACCCAAACTTTTCAGACCTTGTCTAAGTCATTACTTTAACACAAAACAGTTTGTTGACAAAAGACATAACGAAGTTTAGTTGAAACCATAAGAAATCGAAGAAAAACTTTAATCGGACCCTATTTCAAAATATGAAATTTTAAAGTACTGTTTACAAAAATTTAACTATTTGTAAACTTAGTTCAAACAAAATATTTTAAAGTCGTCAGCGGAAGCAGTTTAAAGACAGTCCTCTATGGCAAATCACGATTCCTTCTTGTCCCTCGTCGGTCTGCCCCTCGTGTTACCTTTGCCTGAAAAGTTAAACATAAAAAGGGTGAGTATTAACATACCCAGTAAGAGACCCACTATTGGTCCCGTTAGGGGAAAAATAAATTATTAGCATCCTATGGTGTACCCTGCACAGTCACAGTCTTGTGATCCCGTAGGATGCACATAATCAGTCTAGCGTCCGAGGGACGCATAAATCAGTCTAGTGTTCTGCAGAAACACATATCAGTCTAGTGCTCCCGAAGGATGCACATATCAGTCTAGTGCCCCCGAAGGATGCACATATCAGTCTAGTGCTCCCGAAGGATGCACATATTAGTCTAGTGCCCCCGAAGGATGCACATATCAGTCTAGTGCTCCCGAATGATGCATAAAAAGGGTGATAATCCCGTAGGGCACCCGCAAGGTAACAACCCACTAGGAAACCAATAATTTACCCCCAGTCCTTTCTATACATCTTATCCATCATTTACAATTCCAGTTAAATGTCCTCGTCACATAAACTCTTCACTTAACCTCAACAACCATTTTATTCTAATTTAACCTAAGGTCAGTCAAAACATATTCGTATATCAGTCAACGAACTAAATATTCATAGCATTCTCCTTGGTCTACAAGGGGTATGACTAATTAGTCCCCTCTGTCATAAGCACGCCACTGTCCTACACTCAATCTAAACCACCATCCATCAGTTCCAACCTTCCCCCTATATAAATTACATCTACTGTTTTCAGTCATTCAACAACCATGTGTGAATATTTACATAGCCAGTCAGTCACCACATACATTTGACACCAAAACCACATAACCCATACATATATAGCATATCCAACATTTCTGCTCAAATTCAATATAATCATACAGTCCAACACATCTCAAAGTTATAAGTGAGTCCAGTAGGAAGTCCCTTACCTCACTCTTATGAAATTTCTTCAATCGGACAAATTCCAGTAAATAAATTCCTAAACATAACCAAACATAAAATCAACATCCTTCTAATTAGTTTCATCCATTCAAATCACCCATATGTAAATCTCACAACTTACCCAAGGAGTGGAGAAATGAACTCCAACGAAGCTTATGGCAAAACTCAAAGTCCCAAATCTTCAAATCTCCAATATCGCTTCAAGAACAAACATCAAAGCAACCAATTAAACAAACACCAATTAAATCAAATTTCAATGTAGACCCTTAAACCCATCAATTTCATCCTTACCCAACGAAATTACAACGACGTAGCTGCAGCGGCACACAAGACTAGGGCAAACGACATTGTGAAATTGATTTGGGCATGGGTCGGCTTCCAATCCACGACTGGAAGAAGACGCGCGACTGGAAGGAGACGCACGCGTTGCCCCACGAACGACAGATGAACGGTTGGCGGCGGCGGCTAGGGCAGGGAGAAGGAGAAGAAGAAAGAAGGAGAAAAGATGGGGGGGGCACGCGAAGAAGAAGAAGAAGGTTTTTTTTTTTTTTTAATAATAATAATAATAATAATAATAATATAACTATTATTATATTATAATTATTATTTAAAAACTCCTCTTAACCAAATTTAATTAAAGTAAAACCACCACAATTTCTTAAAGTCTTAATAAATTTAAAGAGTAGATTGAGAGGATTACCTCAAAATTTCGGGGTGTTACATTTCTTGAAATATTTCTTCCTTTTTATGAAATTTTTGTACTTACGTGAGAAATAAGCAATGTCATCTTCATCAAGGCTATCCTCATTTTCGGGATCAACTTTCAAAGAGATAGTCTTTAATGCAATGCTCTTCTTCTTTTGGACTCATCCTCCAAGTGCTCCTTCATAATGATCTCATTAGTCATGAGTGAGCCAATAAGCTCCTCTAGTGGAAGTTTGGTGAGATCCTTTGCTTCTTGAATTGCCGTTACCTTAGCTTCCCAAGTCTTAGGTAGAGACCTTAGAATTTTTCTAACATTTTCGAAAGTTGTATAAACTTTACCAAGACCCTTCAAAGCATTTATGATGTTAATAAATCTAGTAAACATATCGATGATAGTCTCATTAGCATCCATCTTAAACAATTCATAATTATGAACAAGCATGCTAATTTTAGACTCTTTAACTTGATTTATTCCTTCATGAGTAATTTCAAGAGTATTCCAAATTTCTTGAGCGGAAGAACACATGGATATTCTATTAAATTCATCTTTACTCAAGGCACAATACAAACAATTAATAGCCTTAACATTAAAAGAACACTTTTTCATTTCATTTAATCATACTCTTCTTCTAATTTAGGCTTATCAACATTATCAACCTTTTTCATGGGTACATAAGGATCTTTAGCAACAATTAACCACAAATTATAGTCAATAGATTGCAAATAAATTTTCATTCTAGCTTACCAATATGCATAATTTGAACCATCAAAATAACGAGGTCTAGAAGTAGATTGACTTTCAACAATCCCATTTGCCAATAGGTTTGCCATGATGCTCTAACAATAAAGTTTATCAAGAAATTAAAATTTCAAGATAAGCAACCTTGCTATGATACCAATTGTTGGATCGGTATGACAACTCTAGAGGGGGGTGAATAGAGTTTAATTAAAGTTTTTAACAAATAAAAAGTAAATTCAACTAATTAGATATTTTTTTAAAAATTAAATAAAGAACTTTGTAAAATTTGTTAAATAACAAGATTGATAAAAAGATATGAATGGAAGTATGCAATCAAACTCAACCAATAAGAATATGTAACTAAAATTAAATTAAAAAATAATTAGAAAAGAGTTAGAGAAGAAGACACCGTAATTTTACAGTGGTTCGGTTAAACTCAACCTACATCCACTTTCCCAAGCACCTCTTGGGATTTTGATTGAAAATCTTCTTTTGACTCTTTCCACGGATTTGAGTCGAACAGATTCTTGCTCCTTTTTTGGGTTCAAAAGCAAACCCGATCCTTTCCACGGGTTAGGATCCAACCGTTACAATATGTTGAAGTTTTAAATCACACAAAAGAAAACTCTCTAAAAGAGTGAATATACAATTTGAAGCTCATAAATTTAATCCTCACAATACAATAAGAATTCTCACAAGAATAAGATGAAAAGAATAAAAATTGGAAGCTTTAGAGAGAATAACAATGTTGGCTTTTCACTTTTTGAGGATTGTAAAGTTTTAAT
>JACWES010000181.1:0-18181 GCA_025688845.1 Cucumis hystrix
CCCTCGTTCGATTAAGTTCAGCACTTCTAAAGCCCCATGGAGGAGCATTGTAAAAGGTCTAGACTGGTTTGAAGTCAACATTACTTGGGAGATAAATAATAGGAGAAATGGTTTCCTTCTCACATAGCAAGTGGAGTCCAAATGGTCCTCTAGCCCCCGCTTACCTAAAGCTCTATGCTCTTTCTCAAGCTAAAAACAACTCTGTTAAAGAAATGTGGATATCTCGAAAAGGAAGTGGAATATTAACCCTTATAGGACACTGAATGATAGAGGACAAAACCTCTAGAATCAATCTCATTAGAGCTTCCATATCCAAAGGAAGACGAAGGTATTGGTAACCTCTTTGGAAGTTGGAAAACAACCAAATTTTCACACATGGCTTCAGTCAAAAGGCTATCCAAATCTCCCCTCATAATGGAATAAATGGAATTGACCCTCATATATTCAAGGTTCTATGGAAATCAGCTATCGCAAAGAAATGCAAATTCTTCCTTTGGTCCATCCTACATGAAAGTATCAACACAATGGATGTACTGTCAAACAGAATACCAAAAACTGTTTAAATCAAAATTGTTTGTTATGTGTCATTCATATTGTGAAACAAGAGACCATTTACTAGTAGATTGAAGAGCGTCAAATTTTCTGTGGGACACCTTATACGGATTCAAATTGGGTATAGTCAACCGTTCAACGATCTAAAATCAGTTGGGCTCCTCCTTTCCCATTTGAATCCTTCGAACATGAAGAATAATATAGTTATTCTCATGCTAGAGTGGCTTTATTTCTGGAGTGAGTATTTGGACTGAAAGAAATAGAAGAACATTTGCTAACAAGCAAAAAAGATTAATAAATATTTTGGAAGACTGCTGTAATATTATACTAGTACTGGGGTGGTAGTGTCATCACCTATTCAAAGATTATTCTCCTAGTACTCTAGCTCTCAACTTTACCGATCTACTTTGTTAAGAGCTTTTTGGACTGCTCTCTAGCCCTTTGTAATCACTTGGCTTACCTTCTTAATAATATAGATGTCAAGAGTTTATCTCTTGACATTATTCTTCTTTTTTAAAAAAAAATGTGAGATTTTGGTCACATGCTCAACAATCCTCATATTAAAAAAAAATAAACAATTGAATCTCCCCTCAAATAGTTATTTATATGCTTAATTATTATCTAAGCTAGCTTCATTTCATAGGAGAGCATCACCTATAGTTCTAAGCTAGCTTCATTTCATAGGAGAGCATCACCTATCTAACTATAGAATTAGTTCAACTACATATCTCACCATGACTACTTTTAACACTCCATTTGACACTCCACTATGTTAACATAGCCCAACTAAAGCATATTTATATCAAGGCTTATCATTCCTTTATTGTTTGTTGTTTTAGCCCATTGTATAAGCCTTTATTGTTTGTTGTTTTAGCCCATTGTATAATGTCCATGATTCTTCATATTTTACTCTTTGTATTCTTCTAGAAAATGTTTGTTATATGTGAGGTATTATTCAGTGTGTGTAAGCACTACCAGATAAAGGGACTCTCTTGACGGTTTCGGTTTTGGTTTTAATTACGTGATGTTTTATGAAAAAAAATGTCAAGAAATAGATGATTTCAAAGATAAAAAACGTCAAAATTTTTTATGAAAAGAGTGAGATTGGCCAACTTTTAGCTTTTGTATATGCTAGTAATTAAGAATGCACGTACACTGCATGTGACGATTAATTTTTCACGACAGAAAGTATGAATGTATTTTTTAAATTTTGATTGAATATCTATTAAATTGAATTAAATTAGTAAACGATTTTGAAGCAATTTAAAAAATAGTGTTTAAAAAATAGAAAATTTGTCAAAAATAGAGCCTTTTGATAAAATATTTCATTTGATAGAAAAATTATTTGTGATAAATTTTTCCTTTTAATGGTTTCTTCTATGGAGTATAAATAGTTTGTCAATTTTTTTATTATTGAAAAAATCCCTTAAAATATATATATTTCTTATTCAAAGATAATTTGCCATAAATAAATATATAAAAATAGTTAAATGAATCATATTACATTACATTTTCTTATTATAAAAATAATTCGAGATAAAATTAAATTTTCTTAGCTTTATTATAACATTTAATTTTTTAAAGGATATATATATGCTTCTAAAATATTTTAGATGCCAAATTAAGAATTCACAAAATTATTAGACATGGTTGTTGAAGGTCAAGGTTTTAATTGACATTAATTACAAAGATATATTCGGAAACAAATCTTTGTATAGATCAGTTTTTCATTGAATACATAAACTATGTCCTGAACTATATTTTATTCACTAACCCACACTATGTATCTTTCATAGAAAACTATTTGATTCTATGCAAATTAATCACCGACAATACATAATTTAATTTGAAGTGTGTATATATTTGTGTGAATTTAAGCAGGCTTGATAAACAAGGATAATACACGATCTTCGGTCTCATGATCTTCAACAGTGTGCCCATCTCTATGTTCGTAGACAGTATGAGAAATTCTTGCAAGATTTAAGGCAATTTCAATGAAACCCTTAGAGAGTAATGGTGAATTATTCAAAGTTTGAACTTCATCATTCAATTTCTTCCATGATTCCATAATTAAATCCTTAATATATCGTCGTGCTTCTTGTTCTGAAGCACCTGTGTCATTCATGTAACATTGTATAGATTTAGCGACTTCTCCTCTCTTTGCTTCCTCCTACATAAGAGTTTTAGAAAAATCTCATAATCAATACTAAGAAATATTCAATACTAAAAAATATTTAGTATTGTATATATAACTAAGATAAATTTAAAAAGAATTATACCGATGATGAAGCTAAGTCATTGGCAAGACGAAAGATGATGGATGAGTATCGAATAATATTTGGATAACGTTGCAAGCACTCCAAAGCCTCTATTGTTAATGATTTAGAGGTGAAGACACAAGCATGAACAAGAAGAAGAGATCCCGATACTGAAATCCATGCATTCTCTAAGTACTCTTCAAATGTTGGTTTGTAATTTGAGTAATACCACTTTGCTTCAATCAAGAATGTTTTGCATAAATCTGTCCACTACACAACAATTTAATTGTAAAATGAATTAGGATTTCATAATAACATAATCAAGTTTCCAATTAGCAAAAGAATTATATCTAATAAAAACAAATTAACACATTTACCATTTTTCTTAAATATGGAACGACATTGACTCCATGATCCTTTATTGCATCAAAAGCCATGTCATTGATGGTGTTGTGGAGAGCAATAAAGCATATTTGCATGTACTTTGGTAATGAATTAATTGCACCGATATCCCATCTGTAAGTTTAATACATATTTTTAAGTATAATATGAAATAGAAATGACCAAATAGAAATCATACTGAAAAGTCAATAACTGAGGGAGTATTCTATGGTTAAATTTGGTTGGATTTAGTGGCTATTAAATTACCTCTCAACAGCATCAGAAAAAAGTTCAAGTTCGTCTAAAGTTCCATAGACGTCATAAACATCATCAACAATTGTTATTAATGAAGCAATTTTTGTAGACATTGTTCTAAGATATTGAAGTTGAGGTTCACAGCCCATTCCCACAGACCAAAAGAAATTAGCCATCAATCTATCTCGTGCAAACTCGAGTGTTTCTCCAAGTCCTGTGTTCTTCCACCACCTTCATATAACATCTACTACAATATATTATAAATAGATATGAAAACTTATTAAATAATGTAGCTAAGAACTGGTTTGAAACATTTTAAGCTATTTAAAAAATAAAATTTATCTTTTAGTGTGTAAAAATAGATTTTTTAGTGCTACGCTTTAAACAATCATTTCCAATAGACCCTTATTATTTAATTACCTGGAGACATCTTTTAGGTCATCTTGATGAATGGATTGGACAACGTTGAAGTCTAACTTGGCTAAATCCAACAACACCGATTTTGAGTTGGGTTTTGTTCGATACACATTATCGATAAACCACCTAGCCTCCAATCTTGGCATTCTCCAATGAAATGGGAGTTGAAGAGCATGTCTTATCTTAGTACAAATGATTTGATTATTATTATTGGATTTAAGGTATTTTGAAAGATGTTGGATGGCAAAGTGTCTCTCTTCATCCATAAAGCTTTCACCTTCCATTGCTAAGAAGGAAGCTTCGTAAAATGATAACATTCCTTTAGCTTTGTCTTTGCAATTACAATTCAAATTTTCTATCTCATTCTTAAATGGCTTGAACACGTCTGCATATGTAAAACCAAACAAAAACATGTTATGTTATCGAAAAATAAAGAATACATATAAAACGTAAAATAAAAGAACATCAATATACATATATCCATGAGCATTCACCAATAGAGAGAAAATTTTTTATTAGAAAGAATGTTACAAAATACAAAATGAATGTGCATTTAGGGTTTAGAAGCCCCCAATACTTAGAGTGTGTTTGGATTATATCTATATTGAAAAAAATGTTTTTCAAGAACACATTTTCTTCTAAATACTTTTTTTAAAATGAGTTTAAAATTTAAACGTTTATATACATAATTTTGTAAAAGCCTATTTTCTTACAATTTTATTTATAGTGTTTTCTATCAAATGAATTATTTTCTAATCTCATTTTTAAAAAAAGTATTTTGAAAAGTTACCCAGCACTACCTCAAATTTTTGCAAATTAATAATTTTTTTTCAAATTTAAACACTTTAAAATCTAATCCAAACACACCCTTAATCCATCACTTGAAGCATCATACAATAAATTCAAGACATATGTCCAACAAAATGCTTAGAAAATATTATTTTAGTCTTTAAGGATTATTTAACTGATCGATTTGTTTAGATATATATTATGTGAAATGAAGAGCTGTAGAAATGAGAGATATGTGTGTTACCTTGAGGGATGTGATAACCATGTTGCCTTAAAATTCTAAAATGAAGAGAAGTGGCATATAAGCTTTTGTTGTTGTTCCATTCTAAACCTTCTTCTCCATTGTTGAATCTTTCATTGATAATCTCTAACATTTGATGTATTTCCAATTGAAAGTGATATGAGATTCCCAACCTTTGCAATTCATCAACAACTTCCAATCCTTTCAAATTATCACCAACCAGTGGCTCTTTGTTGAGCATCATTTTCACTCTTTTTATTAGCATATCCCTTCGATTTAAACATCTATCATCCTTACCAAACAACATAAATTGAATTATAAATCTAATTCAAGAGAATTTTCAAATATAATAAAAATAACTAAAATATTTATAAAATATAGTAAAATTTTATATCTATCAATATTGATGACATTAATAAACATTTTCTATTTTTAATAATCTAAATTTTTTTCTATATTTTACAAATATATTTAACAATTGTTTGCAATTTGGAATAATGCTCCATAAAAGATAATTTATTACAATTTTAAGAATGGATGATGTAATGTTTGCACCACTTCCAATAGAAAAAAGTGAAAAAAATTTATTATTATCATTATTAAATTATATTCCAAAACTAATTGAGTCATATCCACTTTTAAATTTTAAATAGGACAACTATTTGGTCTTTATTTTTTAAAAAAGATTAAACATATAAACTATTGTGTAGTGTTTTGATCACAAGCTTTTTGATCTCTCACAAACTTTCTTCTAGTGTTTTAAAAAACAAATGAAAACTAAAAATAGCAGGTTTTAAATTTTTATTTTTAGTTTAGAATTTAGCTGAGAATATAATAATTTTAGCTAATGTAAATCATCGTAAAAGATGGAGAGAAAATAAGCTTTAGTTTTAAAAAATCACAAATAATTGTCAAACCAGCTTTAATTACCAACATCGTCTTAGTTAATTTAGAGCAGTTGCAAGTATAACAATGATATTCAAATCATTGGCAAACATGAAACAACAAAAAAAAATTGCAATTATAAATATAAACTCTCAAAGTCTATCATGATAAAATGATCTATCATTGAAAACCTATATCGTTGATAAAGATCTATCAACAATAGAATTTATTATCGATAGATTTCGTTATATTTATAATTATTAATCATCATCGTCACCTCTTTCGCTACTTCTTTCTTTTCTGAAGTACAATTGACACACATCAAAGTGATAAATGGTCTACAAAGTGGTTTTCATTTTTGTTTGCAATTACTTACGAGCAAGTCTACGACAAACCCAAGGAGAAAGGTATATATTTTTTTGATATAGTCCATCATTAATAGAAGTTTATCCGCAATAAAATTTATACCGAATAAATTTTAATACATTTATTGTCATTTTAAAAGTATAACCATATATTTAATTATTAGTTCCAAAAACGGTTGCCCATATCAATACTTACATATTTCCAATCAGAATTATAACATCATAAAAATAATAAATATTGTTGTATGGTTCTCATTTGTTGTTTACAACTACTTATCTGGCTACAACATAAGGGAAAGGGAAGGGGAAAAGGGAAAAGGTGTGGCACAACCATACATTAAAAAGTAAAAAAGAAGAAAAAAGAAAAATGAGTGGATTAACCTTTTTATTTTCAACATTACATAAAATGATAAATAGTATCTTAATGTAAAAATTTGGCACAAGAACATGAATATCGAAAAATATAATAATATAATCAATAAAATTAATAATATAAATACATCAATTAAGAAAATTAAAAAAAAAAAAAGAATTTTTCTCTAATCCTACTAACTTCAATTTATTTGAAATTTTAATCAATATATATCACTTACAAACCTACAAAATACCTCTATTTATAGACAAAACGATAAGTAGGTGATGAATCCAATGAACACTAATAATATGTCATATTGATACATGTATAACAAATAAATGAGTTAAAAATTATAGCTTGATAATAGACACTTAGATGAATATCTATTTAACACATATTATCATAGTATAATGATTTACAATAATGATTATGATATATTTCAAAAGTGTATAGATTCTTTAATCAGATGTTAGGGCAAATAATAATATGTAAGATCAATAAATGAATGTGGATGGGTGGATGATATTCTCCATTTAAAAATAGAAAAAGAAGTTAAAATAATAGATAAGGTAATGATGGTAAGATAAATAAACTAACACACCAAAGGGTAAAAAATATATACTATTTTTAGTACATTTAAAATTTGTTAAATTTTACTTCATTTCTACATTCAAATGTCCATTTTCAATTTATTTGCTTTTGAGTTTGTAAACATTACAATCAAATTTAAAATATTTTTAGATACATCACAATAAAAAAAACTCACAAATATAACAATATTTTATTTTAGCTAGCTCTTAGCCTCTATCACTGTGATAGATTTGTTACTAAAAAAATATTATTGACGATGTTTGAGTCGATCGATTGTTATTTTTGAAAAATTTTGGTAAAGAATTAATTCGTTGCTCTCAAAGGGTTGGAATAACTCAGTCTTAAATTCCATCCCTATTGTTTGTGTATTTTATGGTTGATTTTTTCAAATTTTATTCTTATTTATTAGCATCTTCACTTTCAAATACTCACATATATATTTTGTGACAAACCTAAAAAAAAAATAGGAATCAGAATTTGATAATTTACATCAAAACAAAAGGAAAGGCAATTAGGGCATGTTTGGTAGGCAACTCAATTAGTTTATTTTTACTTGGTGAAACATGAGGACTTTTCAAGTGGTCATCCAACTTAATATCGTTATCGTCCAAACACGATTAACTGCAAAAGTTCTGATGGCAACTCAAATAGTTATTTTTTTATGATTTCATATCTATGAGTTCAATAAATATGTGTTTGGTTGGTCCTCTCATGTTTGGCAGATTCTATTTCCAAAGACTATCTAAATTCAGTTATCTATTGTGCAAATTCTTAGAAATGTACATCTTTTAGGTTTTTAGAATATCAAGATTTTGAATTCAAAATTTTAAAATGCAGTGTTATAATAAACATCATAAAAAAAATAACAAATTAAAATAATATTTCATCTGATTAATAAACTCAATTATTTTTTGTTAGATTAAAAAATATATACACATATTTAGGGATGTAAGAATATTGGTTGAACTAGAATAATCAAGAATACCCAACCCGTATTATAAGGGTTGGGTTCGGTTAGGTTAAAATGTGGGTTGGGTTAAAAAAATTGGATTTTTTCGAGTTAGGTTGGGTCTCGGGTTGAAAAATTCGGTTCAACCCAACCTAATCCAACCCAAATTAATATAATATATATATATATATATATATATATATATATTATTTATTTAATAAAGTTAGGTTAAGGTCTTTCTCCCCTCGCGCCGCTCACAACCTACCTCTTTGATTTTTCTCTTCCATCTCACTCTCACCTCAGTCTCCGGTCTTCTTCCTTACAATTGGTGAGTCCACCTCCGTTTCTGACTCCTCTTCGGTCATCTCCGTCATTAGTTCTGATCATCTTCGAAGTCTCTCTCTCCCTCTTCGATCATCTTTGTCGTCACCGTCAGATCTCATCTTCCCTGTTAGAAAGTAAAAAGGAAAAAAAAAAACAACCTGACAACCCAACCCATATTTTACGTGTTGGGTTGGGTTGAAAATGAAATTCAAGTTATTTCGGGTTGGGTTGAGAATGTCTTGAAACCCAATCCAACCCAATCCGATTACACCTCTATATATATCTATACATTTACATACATCTATATATAAATATACATATACATACATCTATATATACACATACATATATACACATGCCTATATACACACATATATATTACAAACCAGCAACTATACCCAACAACAATTATATATAGTATATGAATCATCCCAAAACAACAATTATACAAAAAAAAAAAAATTATAAGACAAGTTCATAAATTAGTAATATATAGTTTATGTTCAACCGAGTATATAGTGAATATTGAAAAGAAAATAAATCGGAATTTCATATTACCTATTCAAACATGTTATTATTATTATTATTTTTTTTTGGAATTATTTCTGAAGGCACGGAATATAAGAATGGTAGAAGCAAATCATATGAGCAAAATAACATATGTATAAAAACTAAATTTCTTATCAACATATTACCATGAATTCACTCGTCAACGATTGAACAAACTCATACTTCCAAATAGGAGGTTGGTAATTTGCAGATCGTCGAACGACAGAGTCATCGTAACCATTTCGAACAGAATTAGTCGACGACTTAGCCATTTGGGAAGAAACATAAAATTTAGGATAAGAAATAGGAATATTGTTTTGTGTGGAGGGAAAGCAAGAAATGGGGGAAAGAAGAGGAAGCTGAAGAAGACACATTCTCATATTCATTTCACAAAACAAAACTCTCCCAATGACTTTAATGTTTGAAGCAAGTCTCAGTGCTTTTATAGACATCAGTTTACTAAAAAACACTTACTGTTCTACACGATAATTATATATAAAAAAAAAAACTATGAATTTTTCTTTTTTAATAATTTGGTACAATGATTACATATATAAAACAAGAGTAAATTTGTCTGGAGTAATGACGACAGACACCACCAATGAATTTATGGGATTTAGAGAAAAAATAAACTTTCATTATATGTCTGGCTAAATTTAATTATTTGAATTTTAGAAATTTTTCTACCAAACATGTGAGTGTGAGAACAACACTAGTAACTGAAAAGAGTTACTTTGGTTTATGGTCATGAGGAATGTAAGGAAATGTTAGCACAATTAGTCTGGGACATTATAATTTGTTTGGAAATATTTTCCTTATTTATGAAAGTGAGATATACTGCAATAATATATTATAGACTTATAATATATTCTATAAAATATTTATACTATATAGAACAATTTCGAAAATAAAAAGAGTTCATTTGCCTACGATGGGAAAAGCACACATGCTTATAATGAAAAATAAAAAAATGTCATAGTCAATACATGATTATATATTAGTCACTCAAACACGTAATATATTTGGTACACGATATTTGTACCAAGATCGTTTAGATTTTTCAGATTTGGCTACACGATCGTTTACCCAAATCTAAATAAAGGTGTACCAATATCCCACTATAAAATATTGATCGTTTAAATTTGGCAAATTCAGTTACACGATCGTTTACCTAAATCTAAACAATTTTGTAACAATATTTTAATACAAAATATTAATATTTGGTTCACTAAGATTCTTTTATATTTGGTACTCGAAGATTCTTTTCTATTTGGTATACAATCATTTAGATTTGATGATCGTATACCAATATTCCAATGATTTGTTTTCAAGATCCTTTGGTACATGATTGTGTAGCAATATCCAACGATCAAAGAATTTTTTCAAGATTCTTTGGTAGACGATCGTTTAGATTTGGCTACACGAATTTCAACGATCAAATCTAAACGATCGTATACCAATATCCAACAATTTTTTCGAGATCTTTTTTGTATTTGTTAGATTTGATTGTTGCCAAATCTAAATCGATCTTGTACAAATATCCCAATGATTTTTGTTCAAGATCGTGTACCAATATCTTTTATATTTAGTACACGATCTTGAACCAAATAACACTTTGAAAAGAATAATACAAGATTTATGATTGATTGAAAACAAAGATCGTGATTTAAAAAAAAACTTACTGTTCTACACGATAATTATAAAAAAAACTATGAATTTTTCTTTTTTAATATTTTCGTACAATGGTCACAGATATAAAACAAGAGTATGTCTGGAGAAATGACGCCAGACACCACCAATGAATTTATGGGATTTAGAGAAAAAATAAGCTGTCATTATATGTCAATACATTTTTTGGCTGGTCTAAATTTAATAATTTGAATTTTAGAAATTTTTCTACGAAACATGTGGGTGTGAGAACAAAACTTAAAACTGAAAAGAGTTATGTTGGTTTATGGAAAAAGTTCACTCTTGAAAATATATTATTCAAGAAAAAGTAAGGATGATGGAGCTTGGTCATGAGGAATGTAAGGAAATGTTTAGGACAATTAGTGAGGGACATTATAATATGTTTGGAGATATTTCCCTTATTTAATCAAATGAGATATATTGCAATAATATATTATAGACTTATAATATATTCTATAAAATATTTACACTATATAGAACAATTTCAAAAACAAAAAAAGTTCATATGCCTACAATGAAAAAATTCCACATGCCTACAATGAAAAATAAAAAAATGCCACAGTCAATACATGATTAATATATTAGTCACTCGAACGCATAATATATTAGGTACACGATTTTTTTACCAAAACCGTTTAGATTTGCAAAATTTGACTACACGATCATTTACCCAAATCTAAATAAAGGTGTACTAATATCCCAGTATAAAATATTGATCGTTTAGATTTGGCAAATTCGACTACACGATCGTTTACGTAAATCTAAACAATCGTGTAACAATATTTCAATATAAAATATTAATATTTGGTTCACCAAGATTCTTGTATATTTAGTACACGAAGATTCTTTTATATTTGGTACACAATCATTTAGATTTGATGATCGTATACCAATATTCCAACGATTTGTTTTTCAAGATCCTTTGGTACATGATTGTGTAGCAATATCCAACGATTTTTTTCAAGATTCTTTGGTACACGATCGTTTAGATTTGGCTACATGAATTTCAACGATCAAATCTAAATGATCGTATACCAATATACAACAATTTTTTTTTTGAGATCTTTTGTATTTGTTAGATTTGATTGTAGCCGATTCTAAATCGATCTTGTACAAATATCCCAACAATTTTTGTTCAAGATCGTGTACCAAGATCTTTTATATTTAGTACACAATCGGTACACGATCTCGTGGTATACGATCTTGAACCAAACAACACTTTGAAAAGAATAATACAAGATTTTTGATTGATAGAAAACAAAGATCATGATTTCAAAAAAAATGTAAAAGAAAAATTTCAGAACAAGAAATAAGAAAGAAGATGGAAATGAAGGGCAAACCTAAAATATTTAAAAAAATGGCCATCTTCATAGGTTTTTTTATTTTGTTACAATGGGTCGTAAATATTTTGGTGTTTTGTTATATTTATGAAAACTAACTTATTGGGTCATTCGTTTTAAGGTTAGCACTTTCTTATATTAAGTTTATAAAGAGTCTTCTTTGTATAACACCAAAAATATTAAGTTAATTTTGGTTTTAATTATTTAATTGGTATTTAATTTATTGGGTATTATTTTGATGTAATTGAATGAGAATTGTTTAGTTTTGTGAAAACTGGAATTAATTAAATATTTGATTGGAGGAATATTTAATTAATTAAATTATGTTTGTGGTATTTTTGTAGAGAATTAAATTAAACTGTATGTTGAGTGGTTTTAATTTAAATTGTGGATTTTAAGAATTTTTGTAATTTCCCATTTAATATAGGTTAATTTTCATAAATGTAACAAAACACTTAAATATTTACAGCTCGTGTAACAAAAACAAAATGCTCATGAAACCGGTAAAATATTTTTATAAATTCTAGATTTGTCCTTGATATTGCAAACGATTCGTCACTTCTCTTTCTTCTTCTTTTTTGCGATTTATTTATCTTCTCTTCTAGATTTCTTCCGTTTTTCTTTCAGTTTTTCTTTCTTCTATTTTCATTCATCTTCTTTTTCTTTCTTTCTTTCCGCTCCTCTTCCTGAATATCAAGATTATTTAAATATCACTTTGATATATTATCTAAACGTTCGTTTATCTTTACCTAGTCAACACGATTGTTTAGCATGGTCAACACGATTATTTAGATTTGAAACTCTTCTCTCATAGTTTAAAAAAACTACATGATCGTGTGAATATGATCTAAATGATCGCTTATCTAGGCAATACGATCGTTTAACATGGTCAATACGATCATTTAGATTTGAAGCCATTTTTTCATCTTTTAAAAAAAATTACATGATCGTATGGATATGATCTAAACGATCAGTTATCATAGCTAACACAATTATTTAGCATAGTCAACACGATCATTTAGATTTTAAGAATTTTTTCATCGTTAAAAAAACTACACGATTGTGTTGATACTACATACACGATTGTGTATCATTTTCTACAGTGTGATCGTTTAGAAAAAGAATTACATGCATGCGTGTGACCAAATAGTCATATGTTGACTGAAGCATTTTTTGCATTTTTCATTATGGGTCTGTGAGCTTTTTCCATTTTCAAAATTGTTCTATACAATATATTTATATTGTCGGTTTGTTATATTTTTTAAAAAACCTCATTTATATATTTATAATTATTGTGGAAAAAAAAAGAAAATAGTTATATTTGTAAGTAAAATATAATTATTTAGGAAAAAAATAATTATTTTTTGGAAAAGAGAAGTTGATTGGAGGGTAGGAAATAAAGAATTTATTAGGAAAGAGAAAAGTTTGATTGAATTGTTGAAAAAAGAAAAAAAAAAAGAAAAAAAATAATAATTATAACTATTTTATTTAAACAAGTCCTTGTTAGCGTGCACTTCGTCTTCTCTATCTTCTCCTTCTCCAAACCCTAACCGCCATCTGGTACTCCTTCTCCCTCACGTATGTCGAACCTCATTCAAGCTTAGACGAAGACGTCTGACCATTCATCCTACTGCGTCTCTGTCTTCACGAGCCAAGCGCCTTGCACCAGTCCACGTTTCCTTTCATGTGCAAGCCAATTTCAGTCGCTTTTTGGTGAGATTTGGTTGAGTGTTTTTTGGGACATTTTTTAAAATAGCAAATTAAATTAAAATATTTACAAGTTACGATAAAATTTTGAATTTTATCTAATAGTATTCTATCATTATACCATATCAATAACTATCCGTGATAGAATTTGCTATAAGTTGTAAATATTTTTGTAAAATTTGCTATTTTTGAAAATTCGTCCTTTTTTTTTATTGAGTTTTTGGATACTCACTTTCTTGAAAATAAATTTATAAAATAAAATTAAAAATTATTTTGCTCAATGTTACTTTAAGCGATATCGATAGAATCTAAAATTTTACTACATATTGTAAATATTTTAATTTATTTTGCTACTTGAAAAAATGTTCCTATAAAAAAATAATTTTTGAACAAAATAAAGTGAATGGAAGAACTTTTTTTAATATGAAATAATGGAAGTCTTTCCACTCACAATATGTCTCAAAGAGTCACTTAAAATCAAGAGTAATTGTAATTGATGACCGTTTTATGAATAATAATTAAGAATGTAGTAACATTTTAAAAAAATTTGTAAATATAGCACACCTATCGATGATAAACTTCCATCACATATAAAATTTGACAAATTTTGCTATATTTATAAATTTTTTAAAATATTGCTATATAGTTAATTATTTTGAATATAATTGCTAAATTTGCAACTATTCCTTCAATCAACTCCTAATGATTGATTGAGAATTCACTCTAAAATAACTTTCTCATAAATACAAAACATTACAATTTCTCTGTCTCAAAAGTTGAGCCTAAAACTAGCTGCCGTGATTTCAAAATCACTACGGCACATGATATTAAAAAATTAAGGTAATTATAATAAAGAGCCGTTTTTTAAAATAATAATTAAGTATATAATAATATCTTTTAAAATTGAACATTTTAAAAATAATAATTAAGTATATAATATTATTTAAAAATTGTAAATATAGCAAAGTTAATAACAAAATTTATCGTTGATAGATTTCTATCACGGATAGACTTTTATAATCTATCAGTGATATACCAATATTTACAAGATATATCAGTGATATGTTTCCATCACTATCATTGGTTGACTTTAACAAATTTTACTATATTTGAAATTTTTTAAAATAATATGTTTTTATATATGCTAATATAATTGCTATATTTGTAACTTATCTCATTATGAAAGAAGAGTTACATATATATAACCATCAAACCCAAAATAATAACACATGTAGACTATTCATAGTACCCATAGTACAATTATTGGTCCGATTTCAAATTCTAAAAAAAGATAATTAAAATGAAGACGAAACAAAAAACACAACAAAAACGTGGTTGTTGATTGTGATACCCACACACTTCACTTTAGACCCCACAAACTCTATCTTTTCGTATTGGAAGGAAACAAGCTAAGCCCCACACAATATGACATATCTCAACTTAGTTAATTAGGCCTTCACATGTTGATGCTCGTTGCCCAACCAACATATTATACACATACATATATAATAAAAGTTCAAGATCGCTTTAGTTTATAACGATTGATGAGGCTATTTAATGGAACCTAGCTAACTAGCTAGTTTGTCTCTTATATGGTTCATATATTTCATGATACCGATGGATTTTTCATTGCAAATATTGGTTGAGATTATGTGAATTTTATAACCTTCTTGATTTTGCGTTTGGTTTCACTCTAAAAGGGTTCATATGGTAAGCTCACACTTATCAATTGCACCCTCTATAGCCTGCTCACCTGCTAGCTATCTGTATTCAAAGACACGTCTGCTGTATACAAAAAAAATTGAAAAGTACTAGAGAGACTTCCTTTGGAAAGGGTCTAGCGAGATAAAAGGATCTCATCTTATTAGCTGGGCTAAAATTATAACTTTAAAGGCTAAAGGAGGGCTTGGGGTGACAAAGCTACAAGACCCAAATTTTGCTCTCCTTTCCAAATGGTTGTGGAGATTTCATAATGAGTCAAATACTCTTTGGAGAAAAATCATTTCTGCTAAATACAAAGAGACTCTTCTAGGAAGAATCCCATCGTTCGATTAGTTCAGCACTTCTAAAGCCCCATGGAGGAGCATTGTAAAAGGTCTAGACTGGTTTGAAGTCAACATTACTTGGGAGATAAATAATAGAGAAATGGTTTCCTTCTCACATAGCAAGTGGAGTCCAAATGGTCCTCTAGCCCCCGCTTACCCAAAGCTCTATGCTCTTTCTCAAGCTAAAAACAACTCTGTTAAAGAAATGTGGAATATCTCGAAAAGGAAGTGGAATATTAACCCTTATAGGACACTGAATGATAGAGGAACAACCCTCTAGAATCAAATCTCATTAGAGCTTCCATATCCAAAGGAAGACGAAGGTATTGGTAACCTCTTTGGAAGTTGGAAAACAACCAAATTTTCACCATGGCTTCAGTCAAAAAGGCTATCCAAATCTCCCCTCATAATGGGAATAATGGAATTGACCCTCATATATTCAAGGTTCTATGGAAATCAGCTATCGCAAAGAAATGCAAATTCTTCCTTTGGTCCATCCTACATGAAAGTATCAACACAATGGATGTACTTCAAAACAGAATACCAAAAACCTGTTTAAATCAAAATTGTTTGTTATGTGTCATTCATATTGTGAAACAAGAGACCATTTACTAGTAGATTGAAGAGCGTCAAATTTTCTGTGGGACACCTTATACGGATTCAAATTGGGTATAGTCAACCGTTCAACGATCTAAAATCAGTTGGGCTCTTCCTTTCCCATTTGAATCCTTCGAACATGAAGAATAATATAGTTATTCTCAATGCTAGAGTGGCTTTATTCTGGAGTGAGTATTTGGACTGAAAGAAATAGAAGAACATTTGCTAACAAGCAAAAAAGATTAATAAATATTTGGGAAGACTGCTGTAATTATACTAGTACTTGGGTGGTAGTGTCATCACCTATTCAAAGATTATTCTCCTAGTACTCTAGCTCTCAACTTTACCGATCTACTTTGTTAAGAGCTTTTTGGACTGCTCTCTAGCCCTTTGTAATCACTTGGCTCCTTAATAATAATATAGATGTCAAGAGTTTATCTCTTGACATTATTCTCCTTTTTTAAAAAAAATGTGAGATTTTGGTCACATGCTCAACAATCCTCATATTAAAAAAAAATAAACAATTGAATCTCCCCTCAAATAGTTATTTATATGCTTAATTATTATCTAAGCTAGCTTCATTTCATAGGAGAGCATCACCTATAGTTCTAAGCTAGCTTCATTTCATAGGAGAGCATCACCTATCTAACTATAGAATTAGTTCAACTACATATCTCACCATGACTACTTTTAACACTCCATTTGACACTCCACTATGTTAACATAGCCCAACTAAAGCATATTTATATCAAGGCTTATCATTCCTTTATTGTTTGTTGTTTTAGCCCATTGTATAAGCCTTTATTGTTTGTTGTTTTAGCCCATCGTTTAATGTCCATGATTCTTCATATTTTACTCTTTGTATTCTTCTAGAAAATGTTTGTTATATGTGAGGTATTATTCAGTGTGTGTAAGCACTACCAGATAAAGGGACTCTCTTGACGGTTTCGGTTTTGGTTTTAATTACGTGATGTTTTATGAAAAAAAATGTCAAGAAATAGATGATTTCAAAGATAACAAACGTCAAAAATTTTTATGAAAAGAGTGAGATTGGCCAACTTTTAGCTTTTGTATATGCTAGTAATTAAGAATGCACGTACACTGCATGTGACGATTAATTTTTCACGACAGAAAGTATGAATGTATTTTTTAAATTTTGATTGAATATCTATTAAATTGAATTAAATTAGTAAACGTTTTGAAGCAATTAAAAAAATAGTGTTTAAAAAATAGAAAATTTGTCAAAAATAGAGCCTTTTGATAAAATATTTCATTTGATAGAAAAATTATTTGTGATAAATTTTTCCTTTTAATGGTTTCTTCTATGGAGTATAAATAATTTGTCAATTTTTTTATTACTGAAAAAATCCCTTAAAATATATATATTTCTTATTTAAAGATAATTTGCCATAAATAAATATATAAAAATAGTTAAATGAATCATATTACATTACATTTTCTTATTATAAAAATAATTCGAGATAAAATTACATTTTCTTAGCTTTATTATAACATTTAATTTTTTAAAGGATATATATATGCTTCTAAAATATTTTAGATGCCAAATTAAGAATTCACAAAATTATTAGACATGGTTGTTGAAGGTCAAGGTTTTAATTGACATTAATTACAAAGATATATTCGGAAACAAATCTTTGTATAGATCAGTTTTTCATTGAATACATAAACTATGTCCTGAACTATATTTTATTCACTAACCCACACTATGTATCTTTCATAGAAAACTATTTGATTCTATGCAAATTAATCACCGACAATACATAATTTAATTTGAAGTGTGTATATATTTGTGTGAATTTAAGCAGGCTTGATAAACAAGGATAATACACGATCTTCGGTCTCATGATCTTCAACAGTGTGCCCATCTCTAT
>JACWES010000182.1:0-18132 GCA_025688845.1 Cucumis hystrix
TATAACTAAAATGACAGAACTTAAGCAAGCCCTAATTGACATAGAACATTACCTCAATTCCAACCGGTAACCTGGACAACCAGAACATTACCTCAAGAATAGACCTAAGTTTTATATGACAATGTCATTCTCACAGACTTAATGTATACTACATATAATTGAAATCATAATTTGTGACCTAAGAAGTGTGAAAGTTTGCAGTGCTGTAATTATATTAACACAGACAGCAAAGTATGCAAACAATAAATTTCATAGCTGTTCGACAAGGCAGTCTCACCTCAGTTTTCCAATGTAAGAGCTACTTGATCTCAAAATGTTTTCGGCACCCATTGAGATAATATACTCCGTGCTAGTAGTTCTTCGTGTACGCTTTGCTGAAAGAAGAAACTTCCCATTTTCAATCAGCAGAGCTGTACCATTGAAGTACCAAAACTATCAATAAATTGAATGGCAGCAGAACAAGAGACAAATTCCAATTAACAAGCTTATTAATAACTAGAGTTGGAAAATGAAGTAGAAGAAAGGAAGAAGAAGACTAACCTCGAATCCTTAGCTTCAAGTATCTAATAGCAGTAAAGAGAGGACGAGCTGATAGACGAAGAACCCTAAGCGAAACCCTTGTAGACGACGGTGTGTTGCATTATAGACGATGGCGATGCTAGAGCTTCAGCGTTGGCGATTGGACAGAGACAACGACGGCATCGTCGTCGGTTGAATGGAGGGCAGTCGTGTGAGACGGGACGTGGTTGGGTATCGCAAGCGTGAAACGTTCAATAGAGATAAAGCGTGCAACGACGGCCGTCTCTTGAGCAAAAGAGATGAAATCGTTAAACGTTTTCCAAAGCGTGAGAAATATTGGGCGGGATAATTTTCTATTTCCCACTTTTTTTTTTTTCTTTTGAATAGTCCAATTTAAAATCGACTATCCTCAGAGTCTATTAAATAGCCCATTTCTTATGGTGTTGGCCAATCTAAGAATGGTTCCGAAGTTCTCCAAGTAAAGTTAGATGATCAACAGCATATGACATTTACTTATTGGATAAGGCTCGTCAGACCTCCATCAAAGGAGAGGTCAAGGGTGGTAAGAAAATTCCACAAATCAGTGTTTCAGAACTTCAAGATTTTTTTACTATCTCAACGAAAACATAAAGATATGAGCCACACAAGTGGCTTCAGCTAATGAAATAGCACGCCTGCATTAGTTTCTACAAGCGTATACCCTGGGACTTTGTTCAAACTATCTCTGAAGCATCAAATCTCTCACCTCATTAACTTGATCCCATTTTCCATCTGAAGCATAATGGTTAGATAAGAGCGCATAATAGCAAGCTTCATTTCGATGTAGCTGTAGCATTTCCCTTACTACGACTTCTTAATCCACATCCATGAAGGAAAGCTCCATACAAACTAACGTATGGTTGAACTAGCATTTTCTTAGTGAAGTCCAATGCTTCATCCAGTTTACCTGATCGCGATCAACCATACATGCATAATGTTTCATGGAAGGAACAAAGTTATAATCCGGAATCATGGATTTGAAATACCTTCATCCCTCTTCAACCATTCCCGAATAGCTACAAGCAGATAATACTGTCGTAAAAATTACTTCATTAGGTTTCAAATCCTCCTTCAACATGTTAATGAAAATAGAAAGGGATCTGCTTCCATCACCCTGCACTCCATAACCACCTATCATTGCACTCCACGTGATAATATTCTTATTTCTCATACTGTCGAACACCATTCGTGCTGATTTAGCATTATCGCATTTAGCATAAAAGTTCAAAAGTGCAGTGCCAATGTAAAGATTAGATGAAAGTAAGCCTTCTTTAACCGAATAAGTATAAAGTGATGAACCAACCTGTACAGCACCAACGGTGGCAGATGCTGAAAGGGTGCTCACCAGCGTTATTGCATTAGGTACAAGGGAGTATGATCTCATTTGATTAAAGAGGCGGATGACATCATAAGCAGATCCATTCTGAGCATACCCATATATCATAGAGTTCCAAGTAATCGCATCCTTTTCCAAACCCCCATGAAATATAGCATAAGCATCGCCAATCTTATGCCATTTAGCATACATGTCAATAGGAGCATTCTTCACGACACATTCTTCCAGCCCAATTTGCAGAGTGAGAAAAGAAATGTTTAAACTTGAAATTAATAAATTAAAATCTTTGCAAAACATCTTCAGGTTTACCCAACCAATGGACAACCTATTAAACAATCTTATATAGACAAAAACAAAGGGCAGAGTTCCAACTATGACGACACCAAAACAACATTCACATAAAAAACTCTTGAACTAGTCTATTCACTATAAGAAAATATGTATTTTTCGACGCACAACACATACATCAGGAAAAAAGCTTCTTCTGGCATCGTAGAAGCTCCGTCGAAAAAGGTTGGCAATCCCAACGCGACATATGGCGATGTCGGTATAAGGTAATTTAAAAAAAAATATAAACTTCTCTCGACACCTTTAATGCATGGCGTCGGGAGATGTTTATAATTTTGTTAATATATTTAACTTCTCTCGATGCCATGCATAATGACATTGGGAAAAGTCTATATTTTTTTTATTATATTTAACTTCTCACGATACCATGCATAACGGCATAGGGAAAAGTCTATAAGTTTTTAATATATTTAACTTTTTCTCGATGTCATGCATAACGGCATCAGGAAAAGTCTATATTTTTATTATATTTAACTTCTCCCGACGTCATGCATAACAGTGTCGAGAAAAGTCTATAATTTTTTAATATATTTAACTTTTTCCTAACGCCATGCATAACGGTGTTGGAAAAAGTTTATATTTTTTTGTTATATTTAACTTCTCCCCATGCTTAAAGTAGAGCGTCGGGCATTCTTGGATATACCTGACGCTTTAAGCAAAACATTGGGAGTTAGTTTTTAAAAACCCTCTCCCCTTCACAGATGTGCGAAGAAGGGGAAAGAAATTGGTAGAAATGGAGTGCGCTAGGATTGCTCCTCTGCTGTCAGGGTTGAGAAGGGAAAAGAGGTCATCGTGGTTAGTATCGTCGTTGTGTCGCCCTCCATCCGTCTTCATCTCTGTCACGACTTCTTGGTTGGAGGTAATTCAAAGTTTAAAATCCTAAATATAAACCCCTTTGAATTTGTTCTTAATTTCTTTTTCTATCTGTGAGTTTCTTTTTTTATTCTAACTCTCCTAATATTTATTCTTGATTTCTATTTTTGTTGTATTCAAAAGTTTGCAATGGGTTGTAATCACACTTCATGTTCTTAGCAATAATGGTGAGTTTAGAAGGTAAAGTACGGTTTTATTTTTCTTGTTGTTTACTTATTGCTAGTGTGCCTCATGGTTTGGATTTTTGCCAGAATCCTTGTATGTTTATGCTCGTTTGTGCACACAGAAGCTGCAAAAGAGAAGAAAGTTGAAGAAAATTTTGAAATGGACGGTTACTGATAACACGTGTAAACACCCGTTATTATACCCTTTTTCATTAGAATAATGAGGTCAGAACGCATAAGAAAATGACCAAAGAGTGTGACTTGCGATAAATTCATAAATATTTAGAAATACAACTTACATAAGCATCATGCCTGTTTCATGCGATTATCATGTCTAAATGCAAGATAAGTGGGAAAAGAAGAGGAGCAAATCACAAAGAACATCTCGTGCAGAGACTACATGATGGGAACTCGCTTGGCGATTAACAACCTAGGCGAGGAAACATGTCATCACACGAGGAAAGCTCACTAGAAGACAAGAATGGTAGTTGGAATGACGTGACCTTACAGTGCCAGAGTCAATACTGACACGCTCAGAGGAATAGAAATTTTCCATCGAAAAGAGGCCTATAGAAGTACTTCATCTTTAATAAGAAGAGAGAGCGTCTGAATGGGTGCAAGGCCCGAAGAGGCCATTGGAAGCTTAGAGTTCAAATAAGAGAAGATTAATTCCCCCGTTTTCCCCCTAACTTGTAGTATTTTTTTCCACTCTTCTTTCTCTCCATTTTTGCATTTCATTGTATTATATGTTGTTTATATTGTACAGTGGCCGAAGACCTATATTCTTTATACATATGTTATATGTTTACACCTTTTCAATCCATCATTTATTGACTTCTCACCTGTCAATGTGTTATCAGTAGTTCGAGTTGTGAAAGGTTTTTTATAAGAAGTCTAGCTTATAAGCCTTGTCGCATTAGTTGGGCTATATTAATCACTTGGCTAGTGTTAATCGTCAACTACCCGAGAGGGTAAGTAGAAAGGATAGGGCTAATGCGTGCAAGGATGAGTTTGGCAACAAACTCCACCTTAGCGAGAGAACTTCCAACATTTGTATCCCGAAAGGTGAACAAGTGCGGACTTTAGGCGCCGAGATATTGCTATCCTTAAACAAGAAATTCTATAAGTATTATAAGCCAAGTCTTCTAAATATTGCTAGCCTAATCAACCACAATCATTTGCATCCTGAACGGTGAGCAAGTGTGTCGTTTAAACACTTCGAGAGAAAGTTGCTGAAGGGGTTGCCACTTGTATGGACACAAAGAGGCCACTTATGTGCATGTAATAGTACTCTCCCTTTCCTTACTTTTGTTTTACTTTCCATTTCCTTTCACTTGCATGTAGATCTAATGTTTACAGAAGATTAAAGGAGCTCTTAAGACTTTTCTTTTTCTTTCTTTCTTTGCCTCTGTTTTCTTTGTTTCTTCTTTTGAGTTTTCTTTGGATGATGGTGAGATGAAGAGAAGATGAAAATGAACACACATCATTTTAAAGTGGTTCGGAAAATGCCTACGTCTTGTGCTTTGGGAGCAAGGTATTATTTTTTTTCAGTTTTGATTTTTTTGTTGTTATGAATAACAAAGTGATACAAGGTATTTATAGACTTTCATATGTCTCTTAGTTGAAACTCTAGTTAAATCAGAAGTTAAAACTAAGAAATTTAGCTATATGTCTTTTACAATAAGAGATAACTATTTTTTGGTAAGAGTTTCCCACAAATCTCCAGCTTAAAAGATATAGTGTGAAAATTTTGTGTATATCTTGACTCCCAAAGCATTTGATGCAGTCACTCCTTATCGGGTTCCAGGAACCCGATTGTTTGAAGACACTTGAGGAACTTCGTTCGAGTGACTACCTTTGTCAACATAGCAGCTGTGTTTTCATTGGTAGGAACCTTGAGCACTTCTACTTCCTGTTTTTCAATTTGTTCTCTGATGAAGTGGAATTTAATATCTATGTGCTTTGTTCTACTGTGATACTGTTGATTCTTGGACAGATGAATGGTTCTTTGGTTGGCACAGTAGATCTTTACAGATTTTTGTCATAAGCCAAAGTCCTTTAGTAGTCCCTTTAGCCAAATAGCTTCCTTAATGGCTTCTGAGAGAGCTATATATTCAGCTTTAGTAGATGATAGGGCCACCACAGGTTGTAGTGAAGCTTTCCAGCTCAGTAGGTTCCTTCCAATTAGGAAACAATATTCTGTTAGTGACCTTCTCTTGTCCAAATCCCCTACATAGTCAGAATCTACAAAACCATAAAGTTCAAACAGTTCTTTAGGACATATTTTATAGATTAACTGAGCATTCGTAGATCTCTTTAGGTACCTAAGGACCCATTTGGCTGCTTTCCAATGCCTTTTGCCTAGGTTAGCCATGTACCTGCTAATTAAACTAGAATAGTAAGATAAATCATGCCTAGTAGAAATCATTAGGTACATTATGCTCCCTATCACTTGTGAGTAAGGGATGTTTGCCATGTATTTAACATGGTTGGGATCTTCTCGGTTTGGACAGTTAGCAGCTGATAGTTTGAAGTGTTGTGCAAGAGGAATTACCACTTGCTTAGCATCTAACATATTAAATCTTTTAAGTACCTTATAACAGTAGTTACTTTGGTCAATTGTTAGAAGCCTCTTTGTTCTTTCTCTTGTGATGTCAATGCCTAGAATTCTCTTAGATTCTCCAAGTTCCTTCATATCAAATTCTTCCTTCAAGGCTGTCTTTACTCTTTTAATATCAATTTTAGATTTACCTGCAAGTAACATATCATCTACATAAGTAAGTAAACCTTAGAAGAATAGGAATTTGAATTTATAAATGCACAGCTGTCATAGGAACTTTTATTAAAACCAAGTTTAGAGATGAAATCATCAAACCTTTTGTACGAACATCTTGGTGATTGTTTTAGACCATAGATGGAGTTTTTAGGATAACATACCTGATCTTCTTTACCTTTTTCAATGTATCCTTGTGGTTGATTCATGTATATGTCTTCTGTCAAGTCACTATGTAAGAATGTTGTTTTAACAAAATTTCTCCAGATGGAGTAGAAACGGACAACAGGTAACTCAAGGGTTCTACTTCTAGATTCATATGTTGTACAAATACTGAGGATATAAAAGAATGAGAGGGCCCCGAGCCAAATAATACTAAAGCAAAGTGTCCCAAGATTGAGTGTACCTGTCACCACTATGCCAGCTTTCTCGACCTCTTGCCTATTAGTGGCAAAAACTCTCCCCTGACGGGTTGGGGAAGTTTGGTTTCCAACAACACCGTATGATTTCTGAGGGCACTTATCAGCTAGATACCCAGGTTGCCTGCACTTGTAACATACTCCACTCCCCGCTAGGCAACGACCCGAGTGAGGCCTTCCACAATTTGAACACATGGGTAATACCCAAGGTTTGGCCTGCCTGAGTCGCTTGCTGTCGGTGCCGGTGGAACAACCCATCTGATCTCGAATTCCTGTGTGGTGCTGCTATAGGTTGCTGCTCAGACTTCCGTTTCTGTCTTGAAGTTGGTCCCTTCTCTGCAACCTTGGCCAACACCATCCTCTCATGCAAACTCAGGTCTACTTCAATGCACAACGCATCAGCCTGGGTGGTTGGTCTAAGGACGTGAACGAAACCCTGGATCTCTGACTTGAGACCTCTGACGAACTTGTCAGCTCTCTCAGCCTCAGTTCTCACTAAATCGGGTACAAACCGGGATAACGCGTCGAACTCTTGATCATACTCTTCCACCGTCATGTTGCCTTGCTCCAGTTTAAGGAACTCCTGGCACTTGGCCTCTCTCACTGTGGCGGAGAAGAATTTGGCATAAAAGTTCTCCTTGAACTGCTCTCAGGTGATCTTACTTATATCTACACCCAACATCCTCTCTGTAGACTCCCACCAGCCTCTGCCTCTGTCAATCAGTAAGTACACAGCGCACTGAACCTTCTGGTCATTGAGGCACTTCATGTACCGAAAAATGGTTTCCACCGAACTCAACCACATCTGTGCCTTGGTGGGGTCTGCTAAAGATCCATCGAAAGTTTGAGGGTTATACTTCCTAACGTCCCTCAGGTGCTTGGCTTCGGCTGATAGCATGTCTGGTAAGTGTTGGGCTACAACTGGGGCCTGAACTCCTGTGGCTGGTATCTAAACACCTGCAGTCGGTGCCTGAATAGGAGCTGTCTGGGTCTGTGAGGTCGACTGTCGCTGTGCCATCACTTCCAACAATAGGTCTCTGTATCTTTGCTCCATAGCAGCAAGGTCTGCTTGAGTGACAGGTGCAGTAGGGTCGACAGCTTGTACAGTTGGCTGTCCCCCGCGCTGTCCTTCAGGTTGTCCCTAGGCTAGTTACGTCCAACTCCTCTGCCTCCTCTTTCACCTCTACGAACACTTCTACGTGGCGGCATTTTTCCTAAATTCCACCATTAAAAGTCTTTTACTACGAATTCATTCATAACATGCTTACTTACTTATCTAGTTTAATTCAGGCAAGGTCATATGCACAATCTTAAATTATATCTTAATACGTACCTGGCGAGTGACGAAGGACCGTAATGACCATAGGGATAAAATCAACGACTTACATCGTAAGTCAGTCTACAGAACCTAAAACTGGGCTCTAATACCAACTGTAATGACCCAACTTTCCTATAAGTTGAAGTCATTAATTTTTAAATAAGTATAGTTTTTTTTTTTTTTTTTTTTTTACGTTAAACTAAATTTATAAGTTGAGAAAAAAAATTTAAATAATAAAAATAAATAAGCAAGTAAAGTGATAAATCAAAATACTAGTTCGAGCCCATAAAATAAAAGAAATACATAAAATAATTGAAGTTCTGAAATAAACCAAAGATATAATTACTAAAACATAAATACGGAAAAACTGAACTATTCCCTATGGCGATCCACGGTCACTTCTTATCATTCGCCAGCTTGCCCTTGTCTCTCCCCTTACCTGAAAGTTTAACATTAAAAAGAGTGAGTATAAATTTATACTCAGTAAGAGCCCCATATTTAGTCTCACTATGTGTTGTTAGTCTCTTTGTTAGAGTCCTGTAATAAAGTACCACGCGCTATGGTGCTCCCGAACGCACACTTCCAGTAGTCCTACAGGGACATAACTGGGCTCTCGGTGAACCCGAAGGAAACACCCTAAAGGAGAATCGGGCTGTAAGTGATCCCGTCGAATCACGTCTCAATAACTACACAGACATATATAGGGGGAACCTTGATGGACCCCTCGTGGTACGACTCTAACCGGCAGACCAACAGAACACTATAGGCTATACATGCTCAACATAATACCAACATCTTAGCTCAAACACACATAACTCAAAAAAATAACATATAATCATATCATACACCAATGGTGCTGCATCTCAATCAAAAGGGGGAAAAATCTCTTACCTGGAGATCTGCTAAAATAATTCACTGGTTGACAGTCAATCCTCCCAATACTCAGTCCTAAACATAAACAAAATTAACATTAATAATTTTGTCAACTATCACCCTACTGTTTAATTAAGCAACCAAACTTATCCAAGCTTACCCCAAGATTAGGGTTGAATCCAACACAACCCTAAATGGAACAATTCACAGTCTCAGTTCCTCCAATTATACTCGTTCCTTCAAGAAAACATAGATCCACTTAAATCCATAACTTTATTCATTTGGGACAAAATAGGTAATTAATGGGAGTGCCAACACAATCAATATTAGCCAAACTCACCAAAGTGACTCCAAAACAAGGAACGGCTCGGCAGGGCAGTCGGCTCGGGCGCGCGGCTTGCGTACGGCTTACAAGGCACGGCTTGGATCCAACGAAATACAGCTCACGTGGCTCGACGAAGGGACGCGGCTCGGACGTCAACGCAGCTCACGTGGCTTGGTGAAGGGGCGCGACTTAGGCTCGAAACTGACGGAAACGCACACGATCGGCTTAGACACGGGTGAAGCACGCGGGGCGGAGAAGGCTTCGTCCAGGCGATCGTCGTCGTGCAAAGGCTGCTTCGGTCATGAGATTCGTGGCGGCCGGAGGTGCACAGTGAAAGGGCGGCGGCTAGGGTTCTAATCGTGAAGGGAAGAAGAAGATGAAGTGCACACAATCCAAGGAGTTCTATTTAATAATAATTATATTATCATTATTCCTCTTCCCTATTCCTATTTAATTTTCCCTCTCTCTTCATTAATAACCCTTCTATCACCTCTTTTATATTTTTCCTTAATAATTATATCATTCCATAATATAATTATTCTTACTCCTCCACAAATTAAAACAATTTCACAAATAACACCCAAAATTAAACAAAATAAAATGATAACAAAAATAACCTAATAGTTTTGGGGTGTTACAGCTATATTCTTGGTGTATAGATTTGGCCTAATTCCTCTTGCCTAGAAAATAACCAGAAACATCGAGTAAATCTTAGGTTTCAACTAAAGGAGACTTCTTCAACTTCTTACATTTTTGCTTTTATACTCAATAGAACTATTTTCTTACTAACCTTGATTTTCTTTAAACTCTTTGGATGGCCTTAGCTTGCTCAAGAATGGTTCTTCAAGCTTTTCCTAGCTCAACATGAGCTTCCAACATAGATCTAGAGCCTAAAATAACAAGCCCCAACTTAGCAAACTTGCTCTTAAACTTCTTAAACGAGGAAGGAGAAACTTAAACTTACTCGGATCTCGCCTCAAACTCTACTCTTCCACTTTAGCTCAAACTCGTCAATACCATTAACCTCTTGGATGTCTCTTAGATGAACACCCAACTGCAACTTGTCGTCGAACTACCCTTTTGCCTGACTTCACTCTTGCATAGAAATTCAACTTCTCTCTACTTGCTCTTGAAGTGAAAATGGTGAGAAATGAGAAAACTGAGGGTCTTTTGTATTTAAAATGTCTTATTGCTTCCGAAAAACACTAACCTCGAGCAATAGAAATTTTTAGAGATCTATCCCTCTAGTATCTTTAAGTGATCTCGACTGAGAACGACCCGAGATCCTTCGTGATCTTCACCCTTCTCAACCAAACATGTCTGAAATCATGCCTAAGAATCCTAATATTCCTTTTTTTTTTTTTTTGCTTCTAGTGTCCATCGCAAACACGTCCCCAGAATGGCCCTAGATCCATCTCTAAAACCTTTCTATTTTTCAACTCGGTCGTCAAGCATCGAAATGCTTCTGCCTTAGCATCAAGATTTGCTCTCTGTTTACCATCTCACTTAAGATTGCTCAAAGTTGTTCTGGGATTCTTACTTCTATCTTTTCTTTGCCTTTTCTCTCAAGCGAACAAGATCGAGTCTGAACACTTCTATCTCGAGATCTTGGGCAAAACTCTTAGCCTCTCCTCAACTTCTTAGCAAGCAAATGGGATAGAAGATACATGTATTACAAAGGAACAGATCCCATCAAAGTGGCGGATCCAAAAAATTTATTGACAGGGGGCTTCGGAGTTATAACTTAGAAAAAAGATAAAAAAATGGAAAAAGAGCTACACAAGTAAGACTTGAAGTCTGGTTGGAAAAGGGACTGACAAACAAAGTTACCACTAAACTACCTACAAATATTAAACATTAATTGATTTTGTTTATACATATTATATAAAGACAATAAAGTTGAGGGGGGCTCGAGCACCCTCTGGGCCTATACTAAATCCGCCGGTGCCATCAACGTGAGACTCCATTCATACCCGCACGCTTAGAACCAATAGAAAGGTTGGTTAATGACATGTTGGCAACCAACGTTACCTGACCAAGCATTAGCTGTTTTTCAAGTATTGTCTTGGTAAAAAAGGATGGAAGTTGGCATTTTTGTGTCAATTATAGGACTTTAAATAGAGCCACGGTCCTAGACAAGTTTCCTATTGTAATGATTGATGAATTGTTAGACGAGTTGAATAGAGCTTGTATTTTCTCAAAGATAGATCTCATTTGAGGTACCATCAAATTTGAGTAGGAGACAATGATGTGAGAAAGATCGCTTTTATGATACATGATGGCCATTACGAGTTCCTTGTAATGCCTTTCAAATTAACCACGCACAGACAACTTTCCAACTAATGAATCAGGTTTTTCGACCTTATCTGTGCAAATTCTTATTAGTATTTCTTGATGGCATACTTGTTTACAAAGCAAATGTGAGGACTCATATGGAGCATCTCACTGGGGTATTCCAATAGATATGATAACATAGTTTGTTCGCCATAAAAAAGAAATGTCACTTTGCAAAAAGATAGAATCATGTATTTGGGACACTGGGTGTCAGCAAAAGAAGTGGAGGCCGATCAGAAGAAAATTAGAGCTATGGTTGAATGGGATCTTCCTGAGATAGTGATGGAGTTAAAAGGATTTTTGGCTTTCATCGGTATTATCGACAGTTTGTGGCAAACTATGGCACCGTTGCATCCTCGTTAACACAATTGACGAAGAAGAACGAATTTCAATGGTTAGGAAAGGCTACGATGGCATTTGAGAATCTTAAAAAGGCTATGGTTACATTGCCGATTTTAGCCATCCCTGATTTTAACTGATCCTTCGAAATTGGGATCGATGCTTCAGGATTTCAGTTAAGAGTTGTGCTATCACAAAATAAGAAGTCACTCACATATTTCAGTCAAAACCCTCAATGGCAGCCCAAGAGAAATCTATGTATGAGTGGGAGCTCATGGCTATTGTCTTTTAGGTGGAAAAATGATGACATTATCTGTTAGGCCATTGATTCGCAGTGTATACTGACCGGAAAGCTCTTCGCCATATTATTCAGCAAAGAGAAGTCCCTCCTAGGATGCAAAAATGGGCGTCGAAGCTAATGGGGTATGACTTCAAAATTTAGTATAGATCGGGACTAAACAATAAGGCAACGGATGCTCTCTCTGGCATGATTGAGGAGGCTCAATCGAATCTAATCTCAGTACCTTTGTTACTTGAATTGAGTGTGATTGAGAGAGAAGATTCCGGTCGATGCTAAATTGAAGGGAGTTTTTGACCATGTGGTTTAGTTTTTCATGTTTCTCAGTTGAAGAAATTTGTGAGAATAAGCATCAGGTGAAATCGAACATATTGCTATTGAATGACTAAATGGAATGGGTTTTGGAACCGAAAAAGGTGGATCAAACGCATTCAAAAAAAAGCAGAGGGTGACTAGGAATGTATGGTAAGAACCAACCTACCCACGAAGCTACATAGGAATCGTATACGGTTCTTAAGGTCTAATTTTCTAATTTTCACCTTGAGGACAAGGTGAATCTTCTCTCACTTTCTATTAAGCAAGTATACAAGAGGAAAGGTAGAAAGGGGTTTTCTCTCCTACAAAGGGTAGTTGTGGCCCTATAGTCTTGAGATGTAGAGAAGAATACTAGTATATATTTGGGTGTTTTGTGCTAGGGTTACTTATCTTGGTCTGTGTGTTTTTGTAGAATGAATCTGTAAGGACCTTAGATAGAAAAATAGTGGATTATTAGGAGAAAATGAAAATGGTTGTTAGTAAGGTCATATTAGTAAATAGATGGTAAGTTGGTTAGGTCTTTTTGTTATAAATAGTGGGAGAGGAGTTGGGGAGAGGTGTGAAGAATTTTGAAGAAAGATTTCCTTGTAAGGGAACCTTGGAAGAGTCTAACCCTCTCAAAAGGCTAGGGTTACTTGTTACTTGTTATTATGATCTTCTAATATATATTTCATGTTTGGATGTTTTTTAAGTGTTCTTGAGTTCATCTTTTCTTCTTGAGGTAATCATTTTTAGGTGGGATCCTAACAGAATCGTTCATTGGAAGAGTACAACCCTCTTTTATTAGTCTGAGCTCTTGGTGTATTTTGTGCTAGAATTCTATAGATATATTTCTCCTATTTCTTGTGTGTGTTCTTGTGCTTCCTTTCTTTGATAAGAGTTCATGAACCCTTGCATTTGCAAAAAATTAGATATACAACAAATTATCGAAATTATCATCTATATTAAGAGGAAATAAATGTTCGGCTTTTCCAAACTTATAACAAACAATTTTACACAGACAGAAATCTAACTTTAGTAATGAATTGAGCCCATATAGGAACCTCAAGTTGTTTTGAGAACCCAAAAACCTGTAGTACGAAACAATTTTCAGTATTTACAATATTGTTAGAGTCGAAAGAGGACCCTACTGGCCCCAGAGTTGTAAAACATATGAGTCCTCCAGTCCAAGCCTTTAGTTAATTTCAAATTCTGATGAAGAAGCACGAGTGTGAAGTACAGTAAAGTGAAAGCACTCTTGCCTGCTGTAAGAAGAAAGCTTTTCAAAATCAAAATCGAGCTGTATGGAAGTAAAATTTAATTCAACAACCCTAATTATTTGATACAAAATAAGTTGGCGATTTAGAGACGATGGAATACTAAGAATGCACCAAGATGTCCTAAGTTTGTTCAATTGCTGCTTAGGTTGAAAATTCAAAGATATTGAACATCTCGTTTCACAGCCATTTGAGTTTTGAGTTTTTTTTTCTTGAAGATTAATTGATCACCATTTTTTATTTTTAAAATTAAACCTATAAACACTACTTCCACCATTCTACCAATAGTTCAAAAAACGAAGTCAAATTTTAAAAACTAAAAAAAATAGCTTTCAAAAAGTTGTTTTTGTTTTTTTAATTTGATCATTCAATCATTGTATTTAAGAAAGATACAAATCATTGTAAGAGAAAATTGGCTTCATTTTCAAAAACAAAAATAAATAAATAAACAAAAAAATTATCAAACTAGGGTAAGTTTTTTTCATTCAAGGGAAACAATTTTGATTTCTTATTCAAATTCAAATTATAAAAATTAAAAAGTACTTTTTTTTTAGATTTCAAAACTAGCTTAATTTTTAAAGCATGGGTAAACATTAGAAAACAAAAATAAACAAATTGAATGATAGGATGAGAGTTTATAGGCTTGCCTTTCATAAACTAAAAATCAAAATCTTAACGGGCTAAAATTAGGCAAAAACAGTCACTCAAAGGCTACCAATTAGAATGAGAAACTTCTATTAGAAGTGAGCAGGAAATAAGATGTTCGACTACTGAAAATTGGCCAATTGGCTATGGTAGTTTATGATTAGAAATAGAATTTAGGTCATAAGAAGAAGGTAAAAATGTCCTAAGAAGCTCAAAATTATGAAAATGAAATCTCAATTTTAAGATTGGCAATGCGACTGTTTGTCAATGATAGTTGAAGTGGCAGATGAAACCTTCTCAACGGGAAGATAATTGTGTTCCTTACTCCTAAAATACTGCACAATCTTGCCCTCCAACACATCTATTTATGATAAAAACATCCCGAAGCCACCATTTTGATGTTAGAGGGCATCGGTTCAAAACCTGAAAAACTAACATCGCTTTTCCCACATAAACCTTTCTTCTTTTGAAATCAAAGATGGGAGGATGGAGAGGGAATGTCTCGATATCTCTGTGTAGCCCTCTACTTGCACTACAACAAATAGCATATACGATAGCTAATGAAAAATAATATAATAAACTTTTTATAACCTTTTTTGAAAGTCCGATTGGTGTATGTTATATTTTATAGCGTTTTTTCTAAAGCTATAATGAGTTCTATTGTAGAATATAAAGATATAGCTTATACATGTTGCAATAAAAACATTTGATATCGTTTTTCATTAGAACTATAATAAGTTTATATAGCTTAAAGAATGTGTTATCTTTAACATATTAGCTTTTTTCCAATGCTATAATATAGTATTTACAATTGTAATTTTATGTTATAATAATGTTATTTAATCCTTTCCAATTATTATAATAATTATAAGGGTTCTTTTAAAAAATACTCTATAGAACAATTTCAAAAACGAAAAAAAAAAACTCATAAGTCCACAATGAAAAAATACCCAAAATGTATCATGATTAATTGGCATTCATCGCATGTAATATATTTGGTTGGGAAACGATCGTTTAAATTTGGCTATTTTGTACACGATCGTTTAGATTTAATCGTTTAAATTTAGGTAGCCAAATCTAAACAATTTTTTCAATATTCATTGTACACGATCGTTTATATTTGGTACAAGATCGTTTATATATTTGGTACACAATCGTTTAGATTTGATCGTTTAAATTTGAGTAGTCAAATTTAAAAAAAAAATCAGTATTTTTTGGTACACGGCCATTTATATTTGGTACAAAATCGTTTATATTTGGTATCGTTTAAATTTGGGTAGCCAAATCTAAGAGATTTTTTTTCACTATATTTTGGTACACAATCGTTTATATTTGGTACTAAATCGTTTATATTTGGTATACGATCGTTTAGATTTTATCGTTTAAATTTGGATAGCCAAATCTCGAAGATTTTTGTAAGATTATTTGATATCGTTTAAATTTTGTTATTTTTATTTTTTTATACGATCGTTTAGATTTGGGAGTCAAATCTCCCAAATCTGAAGGATATTTTTCTCAAGATATTTTATATTTGGTGAACAATCTTGAACAACAAAGAGTTTGAAAAAAATTAAGAAAATAAATCTTTTATATTTGGTATACAATTTTGAACCAAATAACATTTTAAAAGAAATACAAAAAAATTGCAGAAGAAGAAAGAAAAATAGTAGAAGAAGAAAAGAAAGACGATGGAGAGAAAATGTAACACCCGAGAATTTAAGGTATTTTATTTTAATCGAATTACCTTATTTTTTTAAAGATTTTAAAATATTTGGGTGTTGTATACCATAAATTTAAGGAAAAGAAAAGAAATAGGAATTTAATTTTTACGACATTTGTAACAAAATGAAAAAATCCAGTAAGCTAGCAATTTTTTAAAAATATTTCAAATTTACTTTTTCTTTTCATCGTCTTTCTTCTTTTTCTTTTTCTTTCTTCCTTTCCCTTTTTGCGATTTTTTTCTGTGACGACCCAGACTTTTCTCATCTAATCTAAGTCGTTACTTTAACACAAAACAGTTTGTTGACAAAAGACATAGCAAGATTAAGTTGAAACCGTAAGAAAACGAAGGAAAATTTAATCGGGCCCTATTTTCAAAATACAAAATTTCAAATGCTGTTTACAAAAAAAATTTAACTATTTGTAAACTTAGTTAAATCAAAATATTTTCAAACCGTCAGCGGAAGCAATTAGAAGACAGTCCCATAAGGCAAATCACGATTCCTTCTTGTCCCTTGTCGGTCTGCCCCTCATGTTACCTTTGCCTGAAAACTTAAACATAAAAAGGGTGAGTATTAATATACTCAGTAAGAGACCCACTGGTCCCGTTAGTGGTAAATAAATTATTAATTTCCTATGGGGTACCCTGCACAGTCACAGTCTTGTGATCCCGTAGGATACACATATCAGTCTAGTGCTCCCGAAGAATGCACGTATCAGTCTAGTGCTTCCGAAGGATGCACAAAGGGTGATAATCCCGTAGGGCACCCGCAAGGTAACTACCCACTAGGAAACTAATAATTTACCCCTCAGTCCCTTCTATACATCTTAACAGTCAATATACAACCCAGTCAAACGTCCTCATCACGTAAACTTTCCACTTAACTTCAAACAACCATTTCATTCCAATTTAACCTAAGGTCAGTCAAGAAACACATCGATACATCAGTCAACAACTAAAATAATCCTAACATTCATTTCCATCTACAATGGCACTACCATGATGTCTCTTCCGTTCACAATAACACTACCATGATGTCTCTTCCGTTCACAATAACACTACCATAGTTGTATATCGTATATTCGATTTACACAACCATCTACCAGTTCAAGCCACACCTTATATGAGCCACATCTACAAAACTTCAGTCATTCTCACGTCCTTACAATTGTACATATACATAACCAGACAGTCATAACATGCATTCAACCACAAGTCTACATTCAAACATACACATCATGGTCGTTATCCCTACTCAATATAACAGTACGATCTATGCAGCCAATACATCCAAATATTTTTTATTTGAGTCCAGTAGAAAGCCCCTTACCTTATCGTTAGGTAAGCTCCTTAACCGCACCAAGGTCCACGAACAACAACCTAACCATCAAAATAAGTACTCAGTATTTTATCCAATACATCACCCACTTAAAATCAATCCAATGTGATTATTCACACTTACCCAACTATTAGCGAAACGAGCACCAACTAAATCCAATATTTGTTGTGAACCCAAGAAACTCAAGCGCTGCTTTCAATACCTTCAAGAATCAATTAAAAATTTCAACATTAAGTCCCAAGAACCACACCTATGATAGCTATGGAAAAATCTACAGAATTTCACAACCTTTTCCTACCAAATAATCTTACAATAATGCAGCGGCAGTGGTTCCTAATAGGAGGAATCGACGTATGAAAGCAATGAGGAACGGTTGGAATAAAATGAGCATCTCGGTCGGGGACAGCTGGGCGCCGTTTAAGGGAGTGGAGGCTAACCATGTCGGCTCAACGCAAAGCTGGAAGGGAACGCGCGCGCGGCTGCTTTACTCACGAAGACTGATGCGGCTCGGTTCTGAGGACGGCTTGGTCGGACGGGGAGCCTTGACAGAAACCGATGAAGGCAAGGGAGGACACGACGCGACGAGGGTGCTTCGCGAACAGAGTTCGACTTCAACTTCGACTAGTTGTCGGCTGCTGACCGACGCGCGCAACTTCGTGAGCAGAGAGATGGTGCGGCGTGACCTACGCCGATGGAGCTGTGCGCGAACGAGGCGTGCGGCTTGGCTTCGAGAACGGTGGCGACGGCGGGACGAGCGGAAAGGAGAGGGGAGGAAGGGCGGCGGCGGCTAGAGCGGAAAGGAAATTTTAATTCCCCCTCCTTTTTCATTTGTTTTATTTCATAAAAATAATAATAATAATAAAAATAATAATAATAACTATTATTACTATTACTTATTT